>JAZHFQ010000726.1:1800000-2082909 GCA_038387885.1 Spodoptera picta
CTCTTATACATACTTTTGCTTCCCCAATTTCAATGACAAAATAATACGAAGTTCCAGTAAAACATTACGCAAACCAATCACCAGGTCAATCACAAAACGTTTCGCAAAATTATCGAACAACATAGTTCAAAGGTCGTGGCCTTATTAAATTTCTTTAGAAGATAACATCGGTCATCACTCCCGACTGATGTGTAAGTTCGGCGCCACAATAATGTTATTCGATTGAACAATATCGAAGTTGTATCGATCTCTAGTCGACCGGCCCACCATATCGACACCATCAACACGAGACGAGAACCACAACAATAATACTATTGACGAAATACACAAAAGACAACATCACTATACCGACTACAGCAAATCGACCACAGACTAAATTAAAATTACATTTAATAGTTTTCATTATAAGCGTGAATTATTAATTTGTGAGGCATTGTGCCGAGCAAGCATTGTGAATAGGTACAGAGCGATTGTATCAAATCGCTATGTAGAACTAATGAGCCGTTATATTCGACTTAAATGTACAGTTTTGTTAGTATATAAATCGTAATTGAATTTATTGTTTAGAGAAACAAAAAGTACTTAACAATCTTTTATTAAATTAGGTATTGTCGATCGAATTAGTCTTCAAACGGTACCTTTAGAACACATTTATTCCGTTAGGAATTCCACAAAGTCTTTGATGAATAAAAAGTTTGACAAATAAACCACAAAATTAAATACATAATATTTCCAAAAGCACTTCATTAACCGTGACAATAAGCTATCAATCATCGGAAAGCTCGCAAAACAATAATCACATTATCATTCTCCCATAATAACAAATGTTGGTCCGAAATGCATAAAGAATCCCATTTGAAAGTTTTTCAAAATATATTTAGAGAAATATCGTCGCAAGGCTGCGCCCGACGAAACCGAACAATGTAAACTTATGAGTGAACGTATTATTTATTGAAAAAAATGAAGAAGTAAAACGGTTTGACATATTGTTAAGGGTCCTTATAAAATTATTTGCTATCACGCCATCCGAGGCTTGTAAAGAAGGAGCAATCTTTAAAATGAAACAAGAGTACGGCTCGAGGTACATTTACGAGAGGCATGTCGGACCAATAAAACAATGACGTACCAACCGAAACATCGGCTGGATTAATGATTGCCGTGGATTTTGTCTAAGGATAAGTAATTGCTGTCTTCTCATTTTAATAATCATATGGAGGGACCCACTTCAAGAGCGCTATTAATAATGCTTAGAATGAATTTTTCGAATTCCCAAATGTCATCCAGCTTATTAACCGGCTTCGTTTTTTGTTTAACTTTTATTTGTTTTGGATTGGACAGAACGTTTTGGTTTTGGCGCGGTCATTCCGACCTTTCGTTTTTTGTCTCGCATCATGCAATCTCGGCAGATGAAATATTGTTTAGAGTTAATTAGTTATCCGCTGATAAAGTCTTTTTCTATGGAACTGCTCAATTATTTGGGGGTTTTACATAATTAGTTATGTTTGTAAAAGGTATGTTACTATTTGTTTGGTAATTTTAGTTAAGTAAGTACGTGTAAGTTATTCGTCAATGCTGTAACTAATTTTATTTGATTGAATACTTGACTCAGTTTACATACTCGTACCTACCTCTTACTTATAAACCAATGTAGAAATGTTATTTATTGGCTGTTTAAAACCGGAACACGATTCTTCACCTAAATACCAAGTCATTTGATTACGAGCAGGTAAACAATCACCTCCCATCCAAATAATTAACATTAGACACGCTGATTGAAACTATAATTTAAGTTTAAACATGAACAATTTATCACCGGCTCCATACGTCAAAAATCATCTGCAAAAAGATGCCACTAAATGAATAAATTTAGATTCCAATGCGCGTGATCGATAGACTCTTAGATCGGATCTATAGATCATATCGACTTCGAAAATGGAATGCGTGAGTAAGACAAAATATAATTAATGATCGTCCTTCTAAATTCGAATCGGTCTGGTGCAGACATGTTGGCGTCGTCGCAATAAACAAAAGGCAAAAAGTTTTTGTTTCATTTTATCACAATATTTTTTTATTTGTGCATATAAAACGCTAGTAGATGCGTACGATTAATCACTCGTCGGCGTATTGTTGCATCTGTCGTGTCGGCCGTGGAACTGGAGTGCGCCTATTGTTGCCGATGGACCTTTGTACGATTTGATAATTCCAAAAAACATCGATTGCGCCACCTGTGGTATACCATAACGGTTTCATTCTTTTGAATCGGACTAAATTTAAAATAGATTATCTTATTCGTTATTTAATAAACTCAGGACTGATGTTCGATATTGTGTCTATTGGCATCAATAACATAAAGGAACCTGTTCTGTACATACATATGTAGCCATTGTTTCCAGCCCATACAGTTTTACAATGAATGTTATAAGATAATTATTACATCGTTTAATTAATTATGGAGTAGAGTATGTACTCGAGTAAATGATGCATGAGGTTCAATCTTTAAGTACAAGTTAATATACATTTTAAGATTGTATCTTGTAAGTACCTATTTAACTGATAATGTCTATGTAAGTACGATTCGTTACAGATAATTTGATCCAAACTCATATTAAGCCTCATTCTAAATAGGTTTGTTCAATGAAATAAATAATTGGAGACAATGTTTACTTCATAAAATTTTATATTGTTAATGCTATTTAGTTCAAAACTATGTATGAAATGAATGAGTTATGAAAGGACTTTTGTGTTGAAATGGCTGATTTAGGCAATTGGGCATCCATTTTTCTCCCGTAGTAGAAACGCATGCTAGTCTCATTAGGCGTTAACTTACCATCAACACCGACAGCCTGCATAAACAATATTCTTTACATAGTTATATTTCTAAGATATAAAGGTCTGAGGGGTGCTTGAAACTGAACTATTTCCTTTATCAAGTATCGAGAGATCTTGCAAAATGAATTGAAATATTGACATGGCTTAACTAACACGAACTATGTGAGAAAAGTTCTACTAGTTCAAGCCACACCGGAATTTATTAAGTAAAGTGAGAAGAAAAAAGAAAATGTTTTTCTTTTAAGATGAAATACCTTCGTGGTCTTCAAAATGGAATGTAGGTATCCTTCTTTGATACAGGGTTTAGTAACCTGAGCGGTTACCTGCAGCCACAATCAATCGCAGCTCAGACGGTTATGACGGATAACGTGTTCTGTCGTGGAGTAATCCGTCACGGTCGGCGCGGGCGCATATCGGGCGCCGAGCTTTGTTCGACGTGGGAAAACTGTTACATTCAACCAGTATTAAAATAGTTGTTTTTGCTATATGCAAACCAAGTGTAGAGCGCAATTAATCGTAGGTCCTTAAGTTTTCAAGTTACTTAGTAAGTTATTTATAAGCTTTGGAATCATTTTGCTTTTCCTTATCAGCATGGTCTTTGCAATCACGGTTAAGTTTACAAATATTATTAACTAGCGACCGCCCCGGCTTCGCACGGGTGCAAAATACATGTATTATACGTATAAACCTTCCTCTGGAATCATTCTATCTATTAAAAAAACCGCATCAAAACCTTTTGCGTAATTTCAAAGATTTAAGCATACAAAGGGACCTATGTCCCTAGTAGGACAGAGAAAGCGACTTTGTTTTATACTATGTAGTGATTAATAACCTAATTCTTCGTGGAAATTCAATGTGGAAAGTAAAGTTGTAAAAGTTCACCGAGAATACTATATTTTACTTCTTAACGTAACATAACATCGCGCCTTTTATCCCCGAAGGGGTGTGCAGATGTGCACATTCCAGCACTTAATGCCACTTTACAATGTAACACCCACTTTTCACTATCTATGTTATGAGTCCCATGTAACAAGGGGTGAGTCTATTGCCATATACCGGGTACAATGCCAGACTCCTTGCTAATACTGAGAATTTAATAAAAAAAATTCCTTTACTTTCATTTACTTTAAATTAAATATGTACACTCAATACCAATATAAACAATATATTATAATAGTTATGACAGAAGGAGCTCAATACATTACTTAATCCTACCTACCTTCCTGGGTCAGATATATAACAAGAGGAACCTTATGGCGAATAAACTATGTTTGTTACAACAGAGGTCAATAGTTCTAGGTATCGCCAACTCATTTCGTTGACCCATGGGACTTAATGGGATTGTTCTAAGGAAGGCATGCCTATAACGTCAGTAGTTTATTTGCTCCATCCCTTCGATATTCGAGGTATGGATAAACATATTCATCATAATTAGTTCAAGACATTTAGCTATCCTTTGGCCATCATCTCCTGAGTTATGATACTGTTCTACGAACACACATCATTTTTCTATTCTGTACCACCAAAAAATTTGAGGGTTAACACGTAAAAAAAGAAACAAACGAATGTGCGACCGGTTTTTTTTTCACCTGACAACACCCAACGTCAGTTTTTATGTAACACCATTTTGAAAATTAAATTATAGGTTATAATTTTAATATGATAGGTGTGTAATATATTTCTAGAAGGAATGTTTTGTTAAGATTTTTATCTTATAATAGTATTTATTTTATTCGAATCTAAACAATTTTTATATTAAATCGTCCCTTTTATTTGTATAAATTACGTTAAGCGGTTAATGAGTTAGTTTTACAGTTTTTATTTGAAGACTACACCTGGATTTACAATTTCTTAAAATAATGTTCCCATAAATATTAATAAGTAGTCCCTATGCATTCATCTTGGAAATCCAATTATCATTTCTTATGATGTCTCACTGTTGAGGATTACATATTTACAAAACATTTTCAGTACCTACCGTAGTATAGTAATTAAACGGTGTATCAAAAGCGTTTTACGTGGTTACCTATACCTCTATATAAAACAATTAACTCTGTCTAAACCTAAAGACATTAGGTAAGTACACCACACAGACAAAATCAGTAAATCATTTAACCATCGCGGCATAAAACAAAAGCTTATCGCAACAAGTATCAGCCTATAGACAAACTATAAAGATAGGATCTACAAAGAAATCGGCACAGATTATAGAGGTACAGTTAAACGAGCATCGCAATTGGCTGGTACTTTTTTAACGATTGTTTTTTGGCGAGCACAAAAAAAAGCGGCAGCGACAAAAGACGATCGTCACAAAGATCCTCCTTCCAGATAAAAGAACCATAAATAACACCATGGTTTTATATTGTTTTTATGGATTCAGGACGATTCCTATAAGTTGCTATCATTTGTCAATATATGTGTATTATAATAATTATTCTTTCCATTTTTTGAGCTCTGTGATATATTGAGGGTGTCTTGGTTTCAATATTTTTGTTGGCAGTAATTATTCAAAATAATATTATACAGAATACAAATCGAAACGTATAACTGCAAAAAATTAATAGCTACAAACATAAACTACATGAACATAAAATTTTAAGCTTTTACAAATTATTGTACTAATGGCCAAGTAGTCAAACGAAACTCAATTTTATGTCGCGCATAGTTCTGTCACTACAAATTCGATATTTAAGTATAATTTAAAATTGAGTAACCTTTGAGTATTGCGTAAGAATCAATTAACAATAGCGCTAGTGGCGTAAAACAGAAATAAGTGAAAACAGAAATAAAAACAGGCTTCAAATAAGAACAGAATCCAGTGAAAGGCTTAATGTTTTTTCAAGCAATTTCTAAAACAGACTCAGCGATATCCTAATCCTTCCTTAATGCAAAAATGGCGGGAGAAAAAGTGTTAAATAAAATCGTGGTAGTTAGTTTGTAATAATGAGGGATCGCTCCCCGAAAACTTTATTAAATCTTCCTTAGAATTCATTACAGGCCTGTAGCTAAATTAAGTTTTGCGCCCCTCGCTTTACTTAACATTTTATGACTTGTTTTCTCTTACGCTGTGATTTAATTTTAAACGTGTAATGTGATTTATCGTTGTTTATTACTAGTTTGTTTGCATAAATATGTTGTGGTTACATACATAATTTAATAATATAAGATACGTATACTACGGTGAAATTAAAATTCAATAATTATAAGGCAGTAGAAGAGAGATTGTCTACATCCCAAGCTATGTTATGTTTACGTTTATTTTCAAATATTACACATTGTTTAGGAATAATGTCTTTTTTTATATTAGGTGCTTTTATAGACGGTTGCGTTGTAGATCACTATATTCTCCTATTTAAGTATTTATTGCAATTATAAAGTAGTACAAGTATCTATTATTAAGTAATTACTTACTACAAATTTGTCCTGCCAGTGGTTTCATTGTTTGTATTGTCTACATAATATCATATAATAAACATACTTTTTCTAATCTATGGCGAATTAAAATCATGTTTATGTTTGTTTGCAACGACTAGCTAACTAGACAATCTGAAAACAGCTAGATACTCTACTCAAACAATCATTAACTACATTTTGGCACCATCTATCACTTTTTGAAAGAGAAAGAGATACGTCTCAGTTTAGATGAATTTTACATACCTACGTCTTTTACATACCTAAATAGTTTTCTATAGATAAGTACGTAATAGTCTAGTTTAGTCAAGAAATAATAAGAAACGATATTAGTCCGTTAAAAAATAAAATACAAGCCATGCAAAATTACAGATTTCTTTTGATTGCAAAGAAGTCATCAATGAATGTTGTTTTTTTACAGCACTACCTAAAACAAACTGAAAGGTACATAAATACATAGTAAAATATCAATGAAACTACAAACCATATAGGTAAAAAAAGATCACAACTGAAACTAAAAATGCCGGAACATTGTAGAAAACTGAAAGTGCGTGCGTGAAAGACGTTTCCCGTCGGCCGGTGGAGGGCGGGAGCGTCCGGTTGCTTGGCAACGCGCAGCGGGTGGGCGTGGCAATCGATACCACCCTTACTTCACCCAGTCACCTCCAGAACTCTCGTGGTAACTCTTGTCTTCCAGCAGTTGAGATGAACATAAGGCGACTGTAGAAACATCAGGAATCTTCACGAGAATTGTACATACGAGTAGTTAAGTATCTACAAATATTCTTCTCTAGAACTTTTTCAGTGTTTAAAAAACAATCTGAAAAAAATGAACAAAACTTTAGAAGGGATATGAAAAAGGGGTGGCTAACGGGCCAATCTGTAATTTTTGTGTAAGTAATGTAACTGAAAATCCAGGTGTTGTACCTAGATTTCAGACAACTTCTTAACAAACGTAACAGCATTGTAGAACTTTTGCAACTTTAAAATGTTGAAAAACATTACAAGTATTACTTCTGATTCTTCTTATTGATGTTAGAGCACAATGTATGTATGATATATATCTGATGTATGATCTCCTTATAAATAGCTTTAAAGTGGATATCCTTTAAGTGAATAGGTACTTATCATTTAAGTACATGATAGTGGGAATGTTGGTTACCCCTGATACATGCTGACAACTAAAGAATAAACGTTTGCAACATTCGAATTTTGACTTTAACATTAAATTATTTTAAATGTCATCTATATTTGCAGATCTCCTTAACCCAAACAGATTTTGAAAGGGAATTTAAAAAGACACTTATAAGGCTAAGTAATTTAATACACCAATGGAGAGGGGCGATGAAGAGTAGGTAATTATTCTTTGTTGTAACAGTATTGCAGTATAAAACCTGCAGGTTACTGAAATAATTAGAGTTTTTAGGAAATTATAGTAATTGTTAGTAGCTTATACAAAGTCTATTTTTACGATTTTATACTATATAACTGCTTACCAATAGACATATAGAGATATAATTCGGATACTTTAAAATCCTTGCAATTCCACAAAATGATCTTCTTAAAGAAGAGGAAGGGAACATTGTAACTACTTTGAGTATTAATTAAATAGCACACTGTCTTCCAAATGGGACACGCGTCGATATAGTTCAATAAGAAGCCTGATTTTACAAATTTGTCGAGTCTTTAATGTTGCTGTCAAAAAGAAATTGAGTTTCTATCCAGTGATGTGGGGGAGTGCGTCGGACAGGCTCCGGCGACACTGTACCTGCTATTAGTACACAAAGGTCGGCTGTCGGGCACATCCCTACGAAGTACAGCGGGTAGGGGCGCGAATTATGACCTGTCAACTACAGATCATTTTACTCTATGACTATACCTGACGCTAATTTGGATGTACACCAGTACACCATGTTTCCGAAGATATTAATTTATTGATTCAAGTGTTCAGTCAGTGGTACCTATAGTAAGTGAAATAGTGGTATGAATCATCTGATTGTTTTAGAAGATTGGTGTAATAAGTTTGTAGTGTTGAGGCAGAAGGCTGAGCAAGATTTTCATTTAATGTAACTCTTACTTTTCTTCAGTTACCTGTTTTAAACGATATTCTTGTAAGTAAATAGGAGGATAGAACGTAAATTATAAAAGTTACGTCAATTACGGTATCTCAGGCATCCCTTATTGTCGCAGCAACTAATTAATAAACAGAAAAGGTGAAGTTCTCTCCACGACACGCATCCTGACGGTCGGCCTCCAAATATATGGTCCATAAAACTACGATTACGTTTTATAAACACTACATTTATAACTACTTCATGATTGTATTATTTATTTTACGTAATATATTATGCTCTGGTGGAGATTTTGATTTTTTTCTAAACTGTGCTTTCAAATATTTAAAATTCTCTGGCACAGTACACTCCATTAATTTATAGTATTCGGCCACGTGAGTTAACATGGAGACGACTTTTATTGCTGGCTCAGGCTTTTATGTTATTGGAATGTTTTACCTTATAAATTGTCTTGTTTTCAATTTATTGAGAATTGATTGTTTTATGTATTATTTTAAGTGTTTTGTTGGGTGTAATCTGCCCATGTAAGTTTTTCACATTTTAACTACCTATTTAATACTGAAGGCTTCAATGTAACAGATGTTATATTTACTTACCTATACACGACAATGAGCAATTTCAATCCATCATCATCGACTTCAAATATTCAACTAATTTTATTTGCAGTTGGATATCCAACTACAGACAAATATATGTAGATTTGCAGTGTAAGTGTAATTATATTAGAATACCTGTTTGCGTAAAGATAGGGTCTACTAGTTACCTGCATCCATACGAAGTCCCACTCCATAGTAAGTGCGCAGTGTGATCCGCAGCGTACGACACACGGCCGGCGCTCGCCGTGGCCGGCCCGAGACGTAGCCGCACTAAATTTAAATATTTTAATCCTTAATTTAAATTTTTGACATTTTTATTTTATGTTGGTATTCGTGTAGTTTCATTTTTAATGTTATTTGTCATATTCAGGAGACGGCGCGAGTCGTGACTGGCGCCTCGGAACACCATTTGTTGGTAAAATATTGTCAATGAGAGAGACTGACACAGGACAATTTGTTCGAACATTTGCTTCAATAGCGAAACATGATTTGGAATGAAGATTGTATTATAAATATAATAATAGACCTACTAGGAAAGTAATGAGATTGAGTTTTCAGTGAAAAGACTAGATGAAAGTCTGAACAATTTCAATAACCTGCGACAATTTAAAGTCTGGCATGGATGTGTTCCAATTCTCTAATAGAAAGCAGAAAAGTATTACAATAAACTTTCTAATACTATGTCCATCTAACGATATTATTATAGTAGTATGAGGTAGACACATCAATTATATATGTGTACACAGTAAATTGTTCTCTAGACAATATGTGGTTCAAATGGTTGGAGTCGGTCGGTCCATGCTTATTATTTGAAGTTCTCCTTGCTGCTTATTAACGAAGTTGTTATTAACATTGGCACCTCCGAAACTGTAATATAAATCCACTCATGCATATTACAATTTGATGTCAGTAACAGTGGTGTAACTATACTGATAGAGGCCCATGGCAATTTCATCGTGGAGGCCTATCATCATCATCAACAGTCTATAAGTGCCTACTGCTGAGAAAAGCTTCTTCTCACACGGAGAAGGTTTGAGCGTTAAACCTCCGGGCCACCACGACCACGACTTGAACCCCTTCCAGATCGTCCCGTGTCATTTTGCCGCCTTAAATTCTAAATCCACTACTACGAAACATCCACAACATTTGTTCATACAAATATAGTCTCTAAACATCGGAAATAAGGTCTATAAAGGAGTAAGTGGAGAGCGGACACCGGGGACCGCTTAGGGACTCGGCAGTCTGTAGTTACGCCGCTCGTCAGTACCTCATATTATTATATACTTTGTGTTAATCAATCTCTTATACAGTAAACCATAGAATCTCCTAGCACAATCGTGAACAAATACTTAAATACAAAATGACTCATAACTACATAAAAATTTAAGGAGATATTGGCACAACATCCATTTTTTCTAGCACCAACATATTTCATTAGCTGTCCACTATACATTCCGATTTCCCATACTTTGTAACAAGAATAAATGAGCCTTGTTGATCATTATAATACTTTTGTACATCATTAGTCATTGAGCGGCGCTAGCGTCGAGTTATGGGCACATTACATGAGCTTTTAATATTATTATTCTAATGTTGAATGTATTGTGGATATACAAACACACACACTTCAATTTGTTTTGAGATTAACTTTACTTTTTTTGGTTTAAAAGGGTAACAGGCGATCTTTGATCTCTTATTAATAATTTTTGGATACACAGTAGACTTTAGATTGTGATTTTTAAGTAAATTTTGAAAATAATTTTGTAGTTGTTAGGTACTCTTTTATTTATTTAAACTGCCTCTGTCGTCTTGAGCTATAAGTTTCTATTAAGGCTCTAGACCAGACTTTAGTCTGTCTTAGACTGCGAGGTATTCGATTCTATTCCTGATTTCGACAGAATGTTTTATTACACATCCTTTTATGATTTTCCGATTTAAAAAAAAACTTAGCCCCATAATAGGGTGCGTTTATAAACATACAAGATCATATACACATCACACCCAGACCCGGAACAATAATCTGCGGATAACGCAAAGAGTTGTTAACGTGTTGTTACGTCCGGGAATCGAACTCGCGACACGTTGTGTGCCGTCCTATGGGAGAGATACATCAAATACCTAACGAGTACTAAATAAATAAATGATTAAATGTTATTGATAATAACAGACTGCTGACTTTAGATAAGACTTGCTACTAACTATGTAGTAGGTAGGCAATCTTGCTGAAAAACCGCTGTTTAATATTTCTGTGTACCGCTGTAAAAAAAAATAAACATATTTTAATTTATATTTTGTTGTAGGTACCCTATACTATAAATAATAGTTTCGGGAGGTACCTGTGTCTGATGGGGCGGGAGGAAACGCCCGGGTGTCATCACTGCGAGGACCGCCCTGAGGACACGGTGGAACACACGGTGGGAGAATGCCCTTCGTGGGCTGAGCACCGCCGTGTCCTCAGGGAAGTGATCGGCGATGGCGACCTCTCGCGTCCGGGCCTAGTGCAGGCCATGATGCGGAGCGAGGGGGACTGGGATGCCGTCTCCTCCTTTTGCGAAGCAGTCATGCTAGCTAAGGAGGAGGCGGGACGCGTGAGGCAGCGAAGCGCTGCCTCCTCGCAACCCAGCCATCGCGAAGGACACACCGGGCGTCGGGGATCGCGAGACGATCTCCGGCCACCGTAAGCGCGGGCCTGCGGACGGCGAGCATGGGTGGCCCCCCGTCCGATCAGAAACAGACCCGAGCGTACGGCGCGTCGCGTTCCGCGCGCGCCTCAAAGAGCCATCAGACCACCACAGATGGGGCCCAATACGGCCGATGCCGATTCGGAGCCGCGGAGAACCTAACGGGTAACCGGGGCTCCGGCTCGACGTGCAGGAGAAGGAACGGGGTGGTTTTTAGTCAGTAAGAGTCTGACACTCCCTCCCGCCTCACCCAGGCGGGAGCAGTCATTCGATGATTTTAACCCCTTAAAAAAAAAAAAAAAAAATACTATAAGTAATAACTTAGCTTAGCACTTAACATTACGAATATTCTTAAATATTAAATAACTTAATAGAATGTGCAACTACAATATTTAGCAAGTCATTCATTTCACATATCTAATCAGTTTATTTATCGTCACAGTAGGCAATTTGTACTAATAATAATTTAATAATATGTATGTACTAATAAATAATACATAATTTAACATTTATAGTGAAAGTGTACACATTTTATTATAACACATAGTAATTACTTAGTAGCCATCTTAAAAGTTTCAATGCCATTCATGGTTGGCGCTAACAAACATTGGGGGTCAATGTTCGATAAAATATGACGTCAGAGCTCATCACAAACTGCTCATTTCACCCATCAAAACTACTAGTAGTACAAGTCAGGCCCCTCTTCATAACGTGTTACGTAATTTCGCGTGCTTCAGACATGACGAGGTGGCCGAGTGGTTAAGGCGTTGGACTGCTAATCCAATGTGCTCTGCACGCGTGGGTTCGAATCCCATCCTCGTCGTATCTTTTTGTTGATGTTATACCATTGTATAGTGTATGTTTGTATTGAAATAGTGTTTTTGAAGCATATCTATTAGTGTATTTTATCAATATCATTTGTTGAACTTTTTTATTTGGTTTATTACCGGCTTTTATTTTGCTTTGAGACTAAACTTATCATTGTTTTTAACTAATTTTTTTAGTAGTTTTTTTTTGTTAACAAAACTACGACATTTTTTTTAATCGAAATTATGAATTTGTTTTTAGTTTTATGTTCGATTAAGACTATAAATGGGAGGATAGCACCGTAAACTATCGCAGTAAGTCATTAAATCATTTTCCATCAAATAAGTTTTCATTTACAGTCGAGTTAACTAATGTTTGCGTATGGTTCAGCCGCCGCCGGGCACCGCAAGCTATGGGTTATTTCACTCACACTCGCTAGGGGACTAGATGAACACAGATTATATTTGAAAGGGCATGAATAAGTAAACACTCCTTGTTTATGATGTTCATTCAAGACTGGCTGGTTGTTTGAATTCGTTTTTTTATTGAATTTAAAAATTTGTAGTTTTATTGGTATATTTAATTAGCGTTAGCGTTAATTTAGCGATTATTTGCGTATTCGTATTGTTTTCATAAAATAATGAAGATAAACATGTGTTTTATTAATCTAATTAAATACAATTTGGAATATAACTTCATTTTTAAAATAATTCTTTAGAACATTTTTTTTATGGCGTAAGCCGGTAAATGAGCCGACGGATCACCTGATGGGTAAGCAATCGGCGTCGACCATGGACACCTGGAACACCAGGAGCAGAACAATCCTAAAAATTAACCCTCTTATTCTAGTAGTAATAGAATAGTATTACTGACTTGCTGCAGTATTTTATTTACTACTGATATCGATATTTTAAGAATAATTCTGAAACAGGAAAACAGTTTCCAGTTACAAATGATTTTCATTATCTTTGATAATATAGAGTTTTATCGTAAAAAATGCTGTATAATCATTGTGTTTCAATGAATTATGTATAAATCTTTACCGTTGTTTGGTGTATCTTGGAAAATATTTCATACATTTCGTATGAGCCTGGCTGGTATCATAGTACCATGTCTTCGTTTCCGTTATTCTTGACACTTTTGGCTGCTTGCACACTTTCTGACATATTTACTTTCGTATGTACTTATTATTTTTTTTTATGTTAAGTTTACTTTACGAATTCCGTTGGATGTGTATGTAGATTTTTGTAGCCTATTTTTAATCTTGCTATTGGTGGTCAGTTCGAGGTTAAATTAATTAAGTTAATTTCATCATCGTCATTATTATCTGTCATTAAATACTCACCATATTAAAGAAAACTGATGTAACCTTGTAAAAATTTGTCATACCTATCTAGTATTTGATTAATTGTTGATTTTTTGTAAAATAAGGTAACAATAAAGTTTGACTTCAGCCAACTACAATTTGACTTCAACCATTCAACCAGATCAAGTACTATGTAAGTACTAGAAGCACCCACGAAGAGTTCTTTATTAAAACACTTTGAGGAGCATTTATGTGGGTATGTGCAAATAATTAGATGTGGCGTTAGGCCGGCGTCGCACGCGCCGGGCCACGTGACCACTATTGTTACTAAGTTATTTATGAATATTGTTGTGCGCCGCCGTCGAGTACATCGCCTTATTGTCGACACGTGGCTGCTGTGATGCTGTCCTATGATTGATGTACACCACGGCTTATGAACGCCTGGTAATCTGCACGGCGTGCCCACTCAATGACAAGGTGTAATCCTGGATTTATATGTATTATTACCACTGTTACCGTGTCATATGATCATTTTTATGCAGATTTGATATTTTATTATTATTAAAAATATAATGTTTCTAGGTTAGGGTGTAAGATTGTAATTGAATTGGATTTTTTATTATTTTTCATATAAGATCTTATTGGAAAAGCCGATTGTTATTTCATCTAATTAGAATTAGTCCCGGGAAAAGAATGATAAAAAACCATTTACATTTTACATGTTCTAGGAGCCAAAATATACACCCGACATGTGCCTACTGAATTTGTTTGTACTGAATCCTTGCAATAAGACATCCCTGCCCCCGATTTCTTACAACGCTACAATCGCTCCCGACGCCCTACAGCAATCGCAAAGTTGCGAAATTGTCAATAAATTATGAGATACGCGTAGTGTTGGCTTAGGCCGGGCGATTGGTATCGGAAGTAAGGCGGGATGACGCCGGCCGGAGGGGTGACTTCCGTGTTCCGGCCTACTGCTCACCCGGTACAGCCAGGACAGCCAGTAACTCATCATCAGAACCCTGCGGGGCGCCCACCACTCGCTTCTACACAAAGAACTATAAAGATTTCTGTGAATTATGTCCCTGCTAAAGGGGAAACGCATAAAAAAGTTCCGATGGTACACTTTTAGAAGGATCTTTTCGGGTTTGTGTTGTTTTGTATTTTGCATAGCTGCTAATAATTCATACCGCCTTACTAATAAATACACTAGTGATACTTATGAACATGGTTATTGTCTTTAAAATTTTATTGTATTCATTATTTAATTAGTAAATTAGACATAATATTATTTCAAACTGTTAGTTTAACAAAACTACTAACTAAACCATAAAAATAACACTATGAATGTGTAATATTAATTAGAATAGTTAAAAAATAAGAAAAACAATCGTAACAATAACAATCAATGAATAAATTCCACGTAGTCACCAAATTACTACGCAACGTAGCAACTGCGTAGCCACTGCGTCGCCACTGCGTAGCCGCTGCGTAGCCACTGCGTAGCCACTGTGTAGCCACTGCGTAGCCACTGCGTAGCCACTGCGTAGCCACTGCGTAGCCACTGCGTAGCCACTGCGTAGCCACTGCGTAGCCACTGCGTAGCCACTGCATAGCCACTGCGTAGTCTTTATAGCAATTACGTAGCGGTTCGTAGCTGCGACTACGCGAATACTACGCATGTTGTAGTTTAAAGTAATTTAAGTGTCAAAACTCGGTGACTAGAATAGAATGAGAATAAATGAAACGTTTCCTATTCTATTTAGAATAATAACAAGTAAATGAGCTACTTATTGCTATGTATAATTTTGAAGGTAAATAATAAAATTCTTGTCAAACATATCTTTTCAAGAACTTACATATATATAATACACTCAAAACTACAAATTGTTAGATACCCATTTAACTTAAACTGAGTGTATCTATTCTCTAAAATTTAAATCTAATCTAATCTAACACTCAAAGCTTAATTCATTCATATTAAGTATAATAGTATCCATAAAAGAATAATAATTATTATTTAAATGTAACTTCATACTTTTATCTTTTTTTAATGTGTTTTCGTTGTACTTTATGGTCGGTGATTCTATGTATCGGATATGGCCCGCTAGGTGGCGCTGTAAACACTTGTCTCGCATTGATAGTGGAACAATGCGGTTCCCACTGGCCGCCTGCGTCGCGCGTCATTTCCGCACCTTCACATTTGAATTCCGAGCACGAATTGAGATGGTTACATTTAAAAGGTAACGAAGCAATGAAATGTAACTGGCACACACATGTAGCTTCTAATTTTAAATTGCGGTTTAGTATTGATTGATTCAAACTCAGAATGTTTTTATTTTTTCTTTATAGCTCGATGTTTGTTTTTAATACCCATCATGAAGAATATGAAAAAAATAGGTACTTAAGTACAAAAGTAAAGAAAAAATTATTAACTGCGAAAGTTTTTTATAGAGGTATATATACAAAACTGACTGCACGGTTGGTACGGTGGCTGGGCAACCGGCTGCCGTGCAACGTGTCGCGGGTTCGATTCCCGCACGGAACTACACTTTGTGTGATGCACAAATTGTTGTTCCGGGTCTGGGTGTCATGTGTATGTGAACTTGTATGTTTGTAAACGCACCCACGATACAGGAGAAAATCCTAGTGTGGGGCAACGTTTTTAAAAAAAATTATATATAGGTATATTTGAAAGGCAGACCTTTGACCACTATCTCGCCTGGTTGTAAGCGATGATGCGGTCTACGATGGAGCACGTCGTCCCGTTAGCAATCAGGCCTTGAAGACACACACGACACCCTTCAGGAAATACAGACTCTGGCAAAGAATTCCACAACTTAGCAGTACACACAAAGACGCTTGTTGCTGTGGTACCTATTTACGTACTTACATTAGTCCTCAGTCAAAATATTAATTATGGTAGGTAGTACGGTTCAACATTCAATCATGAATTGACACACATTGTACTATCTATGGTAACTACGATAGTAAGTAGACAAGTATTAGTTAGACAAAATTGATAAATAACCAAAAATAAGAATCATAGCTTAATTTCTCTTCAATTATTGTCTATGGGACGGCGGCCGGTTTTTGTGGGACATCAATAACAATGCGACGGACATAAAACACTGGACGTTTATAATTTACCGATTCTAATAAATAAAGATTTCAGTCCTTACAGAACCACACGAAAAACGACCGCCCGGGTTGCATGTATTAGGATTCCCAACTCTATTGTATTTTACCATACATTCTTTTTTGCACCTCTCTCGAATACATTTGCAATTTTTATTGTGACTGTATTACCATGGAGCTCTCAGCCCTTTTCGTTTTTATTGTCTTTTCTATGTCAAACTAGATTATGGATTTGTCCGGAAACTTAGTTATTTTACCTAGTAAGTAAAATGATATCCTAGTGCTTGATTGTGGGTAAAACGTTCAGTTAGAGTTTAAAATTAAAATATAAATTATGTTTTCTGAATGCCTATTTAAGTAATCATCTACAATATAATTAGGTGCGGTATTTAATTAATTTATTGTAACAAACTGTCTTGTTGTATTAAAAGTTGACCATCTTCTATGATTGAGTTCCAGAAAACTTATGAAACCTATTTTTTTCTACATTCACTTAAAGTTAACCTTCACTGTCTCTTTGTCTATCTCCTTTTAAAATAAAAGAACAAGTTTGACATATTTAGGTCGAGTTTCTAAGAATCTGATTACGGATGTAGTCCAGTAATTATTTGTATTTAGAACATGAATACATGGTTTCCCTTGATGTGTAAACAAAAAAGGGGACAACGGTGTATCGGGGGCTGGGGGGCGTGGCCAGGTGTCACTGGCAGGACTGCTGATCTTATCTTTAGATAGGGATGCACGCAGTCCCGCTCTGTACCTCGCTCCGTACCAACCCTCATAATATCGCACCCTTACCAACAAACAAAACAGTAAACTTTTAGAGATGCATTAACGTTAAATTCTGGTTACCTTTATTGAGTAGGTGGTTATCTCTGTTTGGTTGGTCCTTAGTTCACCTTCATCTAGTTCCATAAATCTTTAGCTCCTATGCGCATGTTAGGAAAGAGCCATATCATAAAGCAGTTTTGTTCTGTAAGCTATTCATAAAGAGTCTCGTATGAGGACTGGTACTGTCAAGACGAAATTGCTGTACTTCCTTATTTGGATGGGACGTTGGATGTTATGTTACGTCATGATTTTATATTTTCTATATGTAGTAACGATGTTATTCGAGATGATAATTATATACAAAATGTTTTACTACTCCAATTGATATTAAAATAAAACACGCTTTACAATACGTATTAATGTCATAATCAATTATTTGTATAGAACAGCCGGAGCAGCGTAGCGCATGCGCCGAGAGCGCGGCGTCCGTGCGCCGGCGCATTAACTTAGCCGGCCAATTACTCGCAGTGTTCTTGGTGTACTCACGCCGGTTCATTCCTCCACCACTGCAATATGTTAACATATTTTTTTAATTTCTCCAACGGACAGCTAAAGAGGCAATCGCGAGTTCATGCTCAGGAGTGAGATTTATAAATAAGAAAACGCTCCTACCGCGCATGCACCATAAGGATCTATAAATCTTTTAAGTACTGGATCGGCCAATCCCTGTTGAGAAACGATAAATCATCCCCTCAGACAGTAAAGTCGAATCGAATAGTATCGCGGTCTCGCTCACACTTTGCGGTGCTGATGCCCTTTAGATCATTTATCATTTCTTTCTCTCGTTTCTTCTCAATGATAAATTCAATTCTCTTTTGGAATATGATTGTTCCTCGTTTTGTTATTGTGTGGTGTTTTATTGTGGGTATCGTCACGGACTTAGGTTTTTTGATCGGAATCCGATCGAAATGATCGCGAGAATTGGATTTCCATTTTAGATTTCGTGACTCGAGTGATCAATCTTTTGACTTTGTATTTGGAATAAATCGGTCTCTTGTTTACGACCAGTCTTGTAATAAAAAACATAACAAATTACTGCGCCATTTTAAAATGGTGATTAATATAATTGTGTCTAAGTCAAAATGAAATGATGCCAATGTATAAGCATTTTTTTTAAGGGTGAAAAATCATCGAATTACTGCTCCCGCCTGGGTGACGCGGGAGGGAGTGTCAGATTCTTACTGACTAAAAACCACCCCGTTCCTTCTCCTGCACGTCGAGCCGGAGCCCCGGTTACCCGTTAGGTTCTCCGCGATAATGTATAAGCATTTAAACATGTCTTATGAATAAGGTAGGTATAGTCTGTCATTGTTACAAAGTTGCTCAAGTGTGGGATAAGTTAGCACTTTTCAAGAAAATTCTTTAACACATTGGATGCCGTGTCGGACAATGATGCCCGACGCTAGCAGAGGATTTGCTTTTTTTGTCAGTAGTTAAAGGCTTAAGGGATTATTAGGTGTCCCAAAACAAAGTAATATCCATGAAATCGAAATACTTGTTTATTTTTATTTCTTGCTATTTACAGGGCTGTAGAAAAGACAACAATTTCATCTTAAAATAACTTAAAGTACGTAATGTTTTTCAGTCAAATAGGTAGATAATATTATTATAGGTACACTTTAAACTTTCACTATCTAAAACTTCGGTCCGTGAAAAAATAGCACTATGTTCAATATAAATATACATAATATATATAGTTCAAGAGTCCGCAGCACGATGAAGGAGCAACACTTGAGTGAAATATACAAACAAATCAAACCCTTATCTCTATTATCACTGGGCATTTCCTTAAATATATATTTTACAGCGTACTATCTAACTTAACACTAACAATTTACATACATTTTACAACCTATAAAATCGTAGTTTTATTAGACTTCGGTGCTTTGGCCATGCTGATCATTATAATTTTATGTTACAAGTTTCTATTATAGGTAAGTACCGCTTCTGTCGCTGACAAAGTTGTATGTATTTTCTTGTAGAGTACAGAGTATAAATGTACAAGGCTGAAAGGTGTGAATATTTAATTATTCTCGTATCGCAAAACTAAAATTTCAGGCAATACGTCTGTTTGTATGCGTCTCCACAGTGCACAAAGACTGTCATAAATCACTGTCAACGATTGCAGAAGGTTGACAAAAATATTCGTCGCAGTGTCACTGTGCCCATGAACGTCACAAATGCTACAAACACACAATACTTACTTATTCAATAAAGGAATCGTTTTCCAAAAAATAATAAGACACTTCTCATCGTTAAATTGTTTACAGGAAATAAGTATATGACATTGTGTAAAACATTCAACTAGCGGTGATTGTTTACAACTCACTTGTTTTACAGTAAACAATAGAACTTGTGACACGAGGTCCCATTGTTGGCTGTTTACATTGTCACCATTCTATCAAACAACTTTTTCTTAACAGTAGACCCAAATATTAAATATCTCTCGGACGGCTGACGTTTGGCGATGATTTAGAAATGGTCGGATTGACTATGGACTAATTACATTTATAATAAGCGTAACACATTAAAACAATACTGGTCCAAAGCGCATTAGTGAACTTTTCATTCCACGTCGATTCGCGGACTCGCTCGAGTACCAATCGGCTTACAATTAAATTGATTAATTAACCTACACAAGCTAGAGCCATGCAATTAAGTCGTCGTTGGTGCTCCCATTAGCTGGAGTTCGTCGAATGAAGAGTTCGCTAAGCGCGATGCGGTCAGTAGGCGGCGGCGGCTCCCGAGTGGTGCATCAAGTGGTGATGGTGGTAGGTCTCCTGCGTGGGACACCACCAGTCAGGTACACCGTGCGGCATCGTCGGTGCTGGTTGCTGGAATTGTGTCCAGTGACCACCGAAGCCCAGTTTGTTATCCATGACGCCGTTCCCACTGATGTTGGTCAGATGTGGGGCTTGGTTGTGGTGGGGCGGCGCCGGTGGTCGCTCGTAAGGTTTCTGATCGTGAGGGTTAAGGTATTTTTCATTTAGGCTCTCTAGTTTATCTGTGATTGAGGGGTGGTGATGTGGATGGTGCTGCGGCGCAGGCGCTGGCGGCGGGGGCAGGGGCGCAGCAGGGCTGGCAGCGCCTGCGGTCACGCTGACACTGCCGGCAGACGAGGAGTCGTCACCGTCACTGTCATACCGCGGGGAGGCGTCACCAGCAGCGCCGTGCACCTTCATGTGCTTGCGCAGCGACGAGGGGTGCGTGTACGACTTGTCGCAGCCGTGCACGCGGCAGTTGTACGGCTTGTCAGATGTGTGCACGTGTGAGTGTTTCTTCCTGTCCGAAGAGTTCGCGAACCGTCGGTCGCAGCCCGCGTACTCGCATTTAAATGGTTTTTCTCCTGGTAAACAAATAAATAACTTTAATTAATTTGATGTACATGTAATAGAATTCGATAAGTTTTTCAACAACTTAGGTTACCTACAAGTATTTCTTCATGGTCATTTACTTTTTGTAAATTTGACCAAATAAACAAATAAAAATCGAATACATAATACCAATCAGCATCGTAACATAAGTACCCACAGCAATTAGCTGTACCACTCCTCTACTATAAAGTCACAGTTAAGAAAACACGGAGCACATGCACGAGTACGCGAATGTCCAATCACATCGTAAATAACAAGATTTGCTCGTTGTTTATAGTTTACGAGCATAAATAAATATTCACAACAATTGCACGGGATACTTAACACGGCCATAAATCATATTTATAAGACGACTTTGTCACATTCCCGTAACAAAGCCTGGAGTAGCTAACCGCGCGCCACTTTCAACTTTATTGTCACGACAAATGATATATTTTTGTTCTGACATCTCAATAAGCCGTGGAGTCTTGTGACAAAGGCATCTCAACATCCGTTTTACTCCTGATAACTTGATGATGAACGTGAACAATGGAGATAATCTCCTCTGAGCGGTGTTATCACGCCGGAGCGATGCTATCTTATTTACAAGAGACCTGTTCTCAGTGCCCTTCTTAACTTTGACTTATTTTTAATGTTGGACTGCAAATACAAGATATACGCATAAGTTCACTAGGCGTCTATGAACTTGATGAACAACATAGATTGTGATTGAAGTTCTCGACTAGCTTGATGTGATTTACAAGGAAATTCAGCAGACCACATGATCATACGCGTTTTCTACTACAGGATTCCACGGTGGCCCTATTTTTTGCAGATTTTTTGTGTCTAGTCGTGCATTGATTGTAACATGTTCACCGAATCGTGTGAGATGATATTCAATAAAATACATTACAAGTAGGCAGACGGTTTGGTGACCGCATCACAATGTAACATTACCATTATATTGTCGTGTTTACAAATAAACCTCTTCGGCTGTAATCCTCTACATTGTGTTTGAAATATGAAGATTTTTGAGGAGCCACAGATGCTAATCTCAAGTGTCTGTTAACGCTACAATAATAGGGCTCTTTAGACGTTCCCTTACCGCAGCCGTATGAATGGATCACACGTTTTCAATAGATCGATACTTCCTTTATAATTCAGTGTTCCATTACAAAATATTTGTGCTTTATACTCTATCATCCATAGTACCAATTCAAACTGGAATGCGAACTATGATTGTCATAAGTTAAATCTTTATGTTAGAAGCATGAATGAATGAAACGCGTTTCAAAAGTGTCTTATGTCCTCACAATTTATTAACATTTTTTTAGCAAAAGTTTAGAAGTCGGAAAAATGAGCCTTAGAAACGGAAAACATATTAATCCGTACTTGTGACGCCAGTAATAATTTTAACGAAAATATATACGACGAATCAGAATCTAAGATGCAGAGATATCCTAACTGACGCCAAGATGAAGAAGAGGAAATAGAGAAATAAAAATCACGGTAGAACAGTCAATAAAAACGTCTCGGCTCAACTAATGAGGCTAATACGAGATAAAAGAGTCCAAAACATGTGTCGCCCATCTAATTACTAATCGGGCGTCTCATCTCCGTCGCTCTGTCTCTACACAAAAAACTATCGGACACAAATTCTATTTCAATTCAACGCTTCTTCTGCGCACGAGCCAATCTCATCTAACAAGGAGAATGTTAGATTACCTTACTAAACCAAAGAAAATGAAAATTAGAACAATAAGTTTTCCCTAAATTATCAACCAGATTACCAGATTCCCAGTCAAGAATTAAGAAATCTAATTTAGAAAATTAAGTGTAGATAATGATCTGAGCGCCTATCTGAATATTTTAAATTACATCTTTATGTGAGTCAAGTTTATTAATAGCTACGTAAACCGAAATCATGTTCGATATGGTTTCTTTGAACGTTTAGTGTCAAAACAAAAACAAATCGAACACCAGTTGGGAATGCATTTCGTGAATTCGTCGCGTTCCAAGTCGGGACACCGGCTAGGGTCAGATGTTTATCTTAAACGGCTGTATCACCCACAGGAGACACTTTTTTGTTACTATATTATCGACGTGAAACTTTATATCACGTTTTTTTCGTGGCTCTATACTTTTTTATCCGATTCAATCCATGTAGAAGATAACGATTTACCTCTACATTGGTAAAACAAACTTTTTGGAGCAAAATGTAATTTCAAGCTACTGATTTGTATTTTTAAATCAATTTAGAGACATTAAATGGTTCGTAAGTGAAGCACGAATAAATCCACAGTTGGCAGAACGCCTGGCCCGAATTACTCTACAGTATTGAGTTACAAATCGCTACTTAAGTGCGCTCCGCTGTGAAAACAAGCTTTTTAGAAATAGCACGAGTGATGTGTAACCTGACTCACTCGGCCTTTGCACCCAAATTGTGGTAAATGGCTTTAGGTGAGTTTAGAGAAAAAACAATCGCGCACCGGCTATCAGGTTGCGGAACGAAAATGTTGTCGCACAAAGCGCTATTTATTACGATTTAGAGTATAATCAAATGAATCTTTAGCTCGTGTACCTACCGGCGACTACCAGCCGCGGGCTTGTCATCGCCTTAAATAATAATTGGGCGACATATGATATTCGTGCACCTGTTCTCGGGACATGTTCATTAGATATTAATACAGAATTATCTTATATCACCGTAACGCCGCAACGCTAATAATGAAGATAACACAAACTTTGAACGAAATCTCAGATCTGGGCCCCCCTAAGGTGAATGTACAGCCTGTGAGGATGGGTTCTATTTCAATACATTTTTTCTTGTTTCAATACCTGCTTTACATACGCTAGGCTGGGGAGTAATTAATGACATTAATCATCGATTCATCATTTGAAGCGTGAGTGTGCAGCACATTGTTTCAATCTTTATTAAATGCTACTTATCGAAGCTAATTCAATCTCAGATGGAGAGACGGCTAATAAGCGGTGGATGACTGGTCGATTGCTGACACAGCCGCCTCACCGCCAGCCCGAGACCCGGCCGCGCCAGACATGACCACGCGCCATGTTCTGTCTGACCCACAATACTAATCGCTACATTCAATACGCCATATCTAGAACACCGACCATATTCAATTATAACATTTCGAACATGACTATTCCGAAAACCAGCATCATTCTATTTAAAATTACCCTGCGCTATCAATATTGTCACAATAACGACTGATTGACGACATCGACAGCTCTTCCCCGAAAACTGTTTTCTCTCGCATGTATGAGCAGTTTCGTACAGCGTGCATAATGATTTATGATGTACCTTTTATCCGAAACGTATTTCGAATTAGAAAGATATATTAATATCTTCATTTTTTCCACTTCTCAGAGAATAAGGGCCCTCGTCCGGGGAGCACAAAAAGAATACTCGGGGTCGGGCGAGCGCATTCGGCGCCCAACGACCGTGTGACAAGGTGCTTTATGCGGACGATTATGAGCAGACCGAATAATGTTCCGATACCCGATAAATATCTGCCAACTCATACAAAAGCATCCCAATAAAAATATAATAGTAAATGTAGCAACAACACGGGCCACAAACTGCACAGTCATATCTTGCTGATAAATATAAATTAAAATGAAAACGTATAGCTCGGGAGGGACAGGGACGGCGAACGTCCGTGAAAGAAAACAAATTAAAACTGATATAACATTCAAATGCGCACGCGCAGGTTAGTCGAAGCCTTGTGGAAAATCGAACATGTAGCGAGCACTGGCCAGTCGTCGTATGAGGCCTTTTTTGTCGCGCTGCAGCAGCGCGTGATTCACGAGGACGGCACCGGCCCGTGAGACCGGCCGCTTTCATTACCTATTACAATAACTCACTCATTGGACCTCATTTAATACTGTTGCTTATGTTGCGCCAATTAAAAATACGTACTGAATAAAATAACCATTTTAATTGATCCTTGTATTCCCATAAGTGTCGACCGAGTCGTTTACTGTCGTCATAACTCGTGCAAGAACTATTTGCGAATTCAATTCACGATGTTGTAGTGCCAGAAATAGTAGTAAGTGAAACATAATTACTGCTATCAGCTAAAGATCAACAAGTGATCGGTTTTTGCTAGACTCTCAATAATTTATTACACCTTGACATTTTTATGTTTTGCAGAGTTAGATGAAATATTGATACGTTTTCTTGTCTGGCTGTGTAATGTACCCGTGAATTAAAGTAACTCCCCATTGTTCAGTCTACGACTGAGGCTCCATCTGTCTTGATGTGATACGTATCTGCTGAACTTGCACAAGGACTAGAAAACTATATGTAACCACGTTTTAGGATAAATAGCAAACGCTGTCACATAAACATTTCATTTCGCCTATTTATCGAAAACAACATGGAAAATCATGTTAGAAATATTTCCCACTTGCTTTTATTATTAGATTGAATGTACTTTCAAATGTCTTTATAACTTGTATTAGAAGTCAATTATAATAAAGATCGAATTCAAATCTATGAGATGTACACGAGTAACAAAACGTTATTATGACCTCTACTTATTTTCTCATCGAAGCTTTGATCATTTTGTTCCCAGACGATTTTGTAGATAAACAATATTGTACAAGGCTGAACATAAAAAAGTACAAAACACCTAAGCAGGCAGGGCACGCTCGTCAATCCTTACGTCAAGCGTTTTGACAGCCCTAACCGGCATCATCGCTCCTCATATAAAAAAATATACACGAAATAATATCAGAAATTTGACTTCTCAAAAAATTAGGCGGATGTTAAAACTAATCCAGGCTGTATTAGCTATACGAAAATAAGTTTAATCTAAATTACATTAAATAATTTATGATTTCCTATAAAATATCTCAAATATACTACTAACCAAACCACATAAAAACCGTTTTGAATTGTATTAATAATGATTAGGTATTTAATTACACGAAAATAGAAATATCCACATACATAACTATGCAAGGGTTACGGTCAATGAAAACTAATGAAAAATTACGGCGTTTCACCTCATAAACTTCTGGTAGATTATGTTTAAGTTATCAAAGAATTGTTTATACAATAACTTGCAGGATTTAAGGCAGGCGCCGTCGACGGTGCTGCCTCGTGTCATAAGATGCACGATTACTTATCAATGCGTTAAAATCTACAAAGAGATGGACGGGCACGCGAGCGTTTTAATAAAATGAACTTACATTTTTAACATCAAAATATTCGAGTGGAAAAGCAGCGCTGGGAACAGAGATACAACCAACATAGTTTAACTAGAATATTTTTGTGAAACAAATAACTTAACTGAATACAAGTAACATCTATATTTTATGTAGGTAAGTACATATGTAGATTAGAATTAACATCAGCCGAATTGACCTTTCAAATAGGTATTCTAGACGTTTTTAGAAACTATAGACAAAAACATAATAATTATGTGGTTCATCGCATAAAAAGCGACAGTTTCGCAACAGTTTTTTTTTTTAATAATCGAGCTATTATAAAAATGTCTATCATTTACATCGCATGAGGTTTCAAAGGTTCATAAAAAGAGTAATGTAGAGAAAATGAAGATACGTCGTGGACACAAGGGAATCGTTTTATTAATTGACCATGTTGGTATCGCATTTCTTGGTATTCGGGCTTCACATACCTACAAGAGACCAAACCATACTGTACGATACTTACTGGCTTTCAATGGCAAAAGTATGGACCTGCTTCGTGAGTCAATTTATTAATAATAATATTATTTAAATAGTTTTTTGTAAATCATTTTGAATCTTGTTAGTGGTACGTAATCGACATAATTTATGGGATTCCGTTGAAGGAATATCATTTATCTTAAAAATATGAATGAAACTTAGACCGAAATGGCTGTAAATTGAAACGTTAATAACTCAAACTAAATTCTTAAGACAACTTTGCTAAGTTTGCATTTATTGTCAGCGCCGTTACTTGCTCCATGAATATTAATAAGTTCACAAATCATAAAGTATATTATAATTTTGCGGCGTGTCGTATGCAAGTCGGCCAATAAATCGGTTAGGTTATGTATTTGTTCGGGCCGTGTCCACTCAACACCCACGCGGGATCGTGTTTCAGCCCCCGGGCACATTTTTGGGACAAACCAATATTTCTAACGAATATTAATAGTCTATTTTTGTTTTTATTTGTAACGTGTTTAATTTTTATTTCGGTCGCGCCCACATTCTATGCGTGCCAAACATTCCTTTGGGAACGCATTTTTGATTTGCACTTGATTTGTTTACGGTTTGCAAAAGTTTTTAGTTTATTGTGAAACATTTTGAAATATTTATGTCATTCGATATGTTATCGACGGTCATCAAGAGAACTCTATTATCATTAGCATAACTATATACAACGCGATTCGAATATGTATAAAGAAGTGCAGTAAACATTGGACAACTGAGCGTCATCAAAAAGATTCAAGTGTTCCAAAAAGTATTGGAAACAACTTTTTGTCGTCGTGTTAACATTTCGATTGTTGTCTGATCCTGTCGATGCGTTCTATCGAGATTTTTTCGCGAGCGGTGTTAAATGTGCGGAATGCTAAAGGCTGTCGACACAAACATAGCTTATTCAGTCACTTTTTGCAAAACACTGACCACAGGTGCTATTCTAACGAGAATTGTAATCGTTTCACATGTTGACATTTCATGGACATTAACGTTAAGTATCTATAAGACTTAAATAAAGCTTTTTGCTGTGAAATCAGTCAGGCAGTTGTTCTATTTCTGGTATGATGTCGCTTTTTGCTTTTTACGTATGTGACTATAGGCGACATGTTTTAAGCGAGGTGTGAAAATAAATATCAGGGATAGTTGAGTATTTGTCTCCGCCGTGTTGTCGGCGATATCACACACTCCCATACATATTGATACCAGTGAGGTGTCGGTGAAAAAACACATGAATGATGCAGTGAGACCCTCCGCGGTCGCCCTACAAGACGAAAGAATTTCGCACACTTGCGAACCACAAAGCGCAAAATGTTTTTCTTAGCGCATTGAAAGCGGCTGATTGCTCATTTAATTTAATGAGCCACCTATTTGATACGGACGAAAAAGGACAACACTACGAATCAAGACTATTTACACGATAACAACAAATGCCTAAGACCAATCAGCGGGCGTCTAATAAAATTATTATTACTGTAGTAAGTACATAGTATTGCATAAGTTAACTTTATCTACGTGCTACTACAGTGCGTTTTACTGTAAGTAGGTAAGTAATTTAGCGACGAAAACAACAACTAGGTTTAATTTGACATTATGCTAATTTAAAACTAAATACTTATGTTATATAAATTTTAACTTTTCTTTAAAACCTCGTGGGTTAACTTAATTGTGACTTTATAATAAATCATTTCGGTCTATTAACATTAAGAATGATATAAAAAGAGTTCTGTCACTATAAAATGCGCGCATAGATAGTAAAGTGTCAGAAGAAACGATTGTAATAAGATAGTGAGGGCGAGGAGCAGGCAGGCGAGGCAGCGAGGTAGGCGTAGGCAGGGCCAACACTAGTGCTTCCCGTGGCTACCAAGCTATTGTTACGGTGCAACCGTGCACAATTTATGTTATCCTGGCCCCAAGACTTGTTACAAACACATGGCAAAACAACTTTGTCTATAAAATAGACGCAACTACAAGTTTCGTACAAACATTTATTTGAAGCGTGAAACGTCGCAATAAATTAACTTTAAATTAAAAAAGAATCTATTAAAACGTTCCACGGTTAAAGAGTTAAGAATAATTTAGTAAAACATTAAATAAACCATTCACAGTGTATGGGAAAACATCGTTCCAAATACAAAAATTAAATTCAAAATGGTGTCTTAATAGAATGTAAATAAAATCAGTTGAAATAATTAGGACGTCAGTAAATGGCGTCGATGTTCCGTGACTAAATGATTGGTGTAGGGCGTGTTCGACGGATATTAGTAATAGTTCGGATGTATTCCCGATTAGCTGTTCAACGAGACCAGGTGAAACCGCCGCCCGATCTATTTGATTGATTGCCCGCTCGATACTATCTCGCCTGAACAAAACAGACTCTTGATCGAATCCAAGATATAATTTCATTACTGAATTGTTTATAAAATTTAATAGAAATGTTTTTTGTTGTTCGAAATAGTTAAATGTCAATATTACATCTTGGACGAAACGTGATAGAGCAATTTACAATAATTTTTCAGGCATTTTTGTTGACTGACGCATGTTACCTCTACAATCAATGTTTTAGGTACACTTTACACAACATGAGATCCGATTGAAAGTATCTGTAACTGTTCCAATTAGTGTTTTTGTCTATAAACTAATAAATTTGGTCAAATTAGTGATGCCTGATACGGATCGATGTGAAGGCATTCGATCCTGTCTAATAGAATTCAGCAAGGAACTCGTCGATAGCAGACCGATGCGTCTCGATGCACGTATCGTGGTGCAGATAATGTGTTTTTGTTCGCACTCCGATACCCTGTTCACCATTTCGCACTATCTGTTTGACGTTTAGCGAAATTCTCGAAAAGATAAAAACAATTTTCACGTCCTTTGGAATGCTTGAGTTCGTGAAATGTGTCTTTGCTGGGACGCGCAATTTTTTAATATCGAGATAAGGCTTGTTTTTGGTTGTGTATTCAAGAAAAACTAAGAATTTCAATGTTCAATGTTTTGTGTGCTTAGAGGGACATTATATGTAATATGTGTCGTTGAGTGCAGTCAGTTCAACACCGGCGTGTCAACGCAAAGGGGGGATTTATTCAGTTGAAACAGATAAAAAAAGTAAAGCGCTTAACGCTCTCATTGTCTACATGTGTACAATATCAGTGGCTCGGTGTGGTGTGGGGTAATGGCAAGTGTGTACACAATACGGATATTGTGCACGTGTGCATGTGTTGCGTCAGTGTGCGTACCGAGGGTTGTAATGTTGCTACCGACAAGGGTTGGCCACGCCCATCAAGTTATTGCTTGTTTCAATTCAATCAGTGTTTTAGACACTATTAATTTCGCTAAGAAATAATAGTTTTGGAACTTAGATGTTATACAATACTTGTTGCTTGGTTAAATAACTGTTAGATTAAGCCTTGGGTACACGACGATTTCATTATTAAAAAAGTAACACCAAGAGCAAATAATAAGAAACGTTTTGAGACATCGGACAAAAGCCCAAACAGTAAAATATAAAAACTTAATTACTTTATTCGTTGACCAATGACGATGAAATAAAGTTTTAGAAATACTGGTAACATTAAATCCCCCTTGGTACAGACTGGTAACGCACACAAATGCATCCACTATTATGTTGGGAACATTTTTTATACAATTTATCAATCCGGTGCAGATGGTCCCGGATCATATAAACACCTTTGAAAAGCTCCCAGCTATTATAGGGTTACAACATTATCATATGGACATAAAATGGCCGAATATACGTAACAATATAGGTTCACGTACTTAGGTGGGTAGTTGTCTATTCTATTTTGGAAAAAATTAAGGAAATTATCTAGGTATCAATCCTTACTTAATATTATAAATCAGAAAGTGAGTTTGTTTGTTTGTTCCGCTTTCACGCCGTAACTACTAAACCGATTGCTTTGAATTTTTGCAGACGTAAAGTTAGAAGTCCGGATTAAATAATAGGGTACTTTGTATCCCGGAAAGATTTGATGTTCCCGAGGGAAAAAAAGTATTGGTATAGATGCTGCTGTCTGTATTAGTATATGTCACATAGGCTACTTTTTATTCTTTTGTTACGTAAGCGGGTAAAAACTAGTTAAAACATAAAATTAAATGATACAAAATACCTAACTGAATACTGTAAGCTGTTACGTTATTTTGTCTTTTTACTCGTTTCATAACGAATGATTTAAACGTGAAAAATTACTTATCATTTCGTCCAATTGACAAAAACAGACAAATAGAAAAATATTATATTACCTATACCTAATATAACAGTTAGTAGAACCTCATAAATAATATATATGTCTATTTTTCTTTTATGCAAATTTTATGTAAAGTTTTATTGCTTAGTTAAGTGTGTCGATTCCAATTAACACTAATTACCAAGTAATTTAGTTCTCCGTTGCTATGAAGTAATTTGAGAACATTTTGTACCTAATTAGATGCTATAATGACTGCACGTGCGCTTATTTATTTGTGTATTTTTGTATTTAGCACATGTAATTCACAGGTTTGAAGCCGTGCCATCCAAAAGAATATCTTATAGATATTCTATTTAATACTATGTGTATTTCATAAGAATATTATCTCATAACAAGTGGAAATATTAAAACTAATAAAGACTTTACTTCAGAAGTGCTACATAGGTTTTTAAGTTTTGAAACAAGTTTTCTAATAACTGATAGCTACTCCTAACTTATCCTTGAGTCATCTTTTACTTAGCTAATGTTTTTCATAGAGCATTATTTGTACAAATTAACTGGTACAGTAGTCTTACATAATGAAGTACAAAACCAAACTGTAACATGAGCATATTAAGTGTTTGATGTTGACGAGTGTATTACATGTTTGTTTGGCGCACTGTGCGCAAGTGCTGCACTCGACAGCTCAGGGCACAATGTCGCGGGCACAGGGGCGAGGGCACAACACCAACGAAGGGTTCCGTATTGTTTGCAAAATATTTTGAAAGCTTCATTTTATACGCTATATTAGCTGAGCACTGCGTTTGATGGTCGGGGGACGTCTTCACCGGTTCGAATCATATCATCGTTCATTGTACTTACCCTCCCCTTTGTGGCAGCGCGTCGAACGACTGCTGAAGTACCCATGTAGAAACTATTGAATACTACCTCTAATATACTACAGCCAATATCTGTTTATTACACCCGATACATGAATGAATGTATAAAATATCTATTTAATAGCTCAGCTTGTTTACATTTCATATTTAATAGATTCCAATTTATCCAGTTCATTTTATGTAAATGTTTTCATTGAATAAACAAATGCAAATTAGAACGCAATGCAAGTAAGAAATTAAAATGCATAACACTTTAAAATGGCCCATATTTCAATATCTCTACTCGATATAAATACGGAATGTACGTATCTATTTAATATTTGATGTTAACAGAAATACAAAAACAGAAATACAGCATGTATATTTCTATAGCTACTTAGTGCTCGTGTATTGTTGATGGTTTGTATACAAATGAATATATCAAGTGAATATTTGGCACAGGTGTTTAGTGATATTTAAAGTATATTATAAGTGATTGGGTGATAGTGGGCGGAATCACCGGCGGCGTTGTAACACCGACGCGTGCTGGCGTACCCTCCGGCCCAAGGTTCTCGCGCTACACATTCAGCCGCCTGACTCAACAGCAATATTTTAATCCTTAATAATCGTGGATGATTAATATCTTCACAAACACATTATTTAGTATAGCTAAACTTGTGAATTTGGTTTCGGACTTTTGCAAGGTCTGTGTCAGATTTTGTTTTGTTTATAGATATTAAGACAAAACAGTCAAATGTTATTTGAAACTTGTCTGAAACGATTTAAGAAAATGAATTTTAAAATGTATTATGACATCATCTCTTGAATTCTGATCTGAAATCTGACTGTACATTGATAAAATGAGCAGAATCTAACGGACAAGGAATTAAGAAGGTATGCCAAATAGATAACATAAATAGTGAAAATGTGTTACATTGTACAGTGGCATAATGTGCACCTCTGCTCAACCCCTTCCACGATGAAAGGCGTGATGTTATGTGTTATGTTATGCCAAATAGATTAATAGAATTACTATAAATTAAATTGAGAAAGAAACTATAGAAGTATAGACTGTCAAATCAAAATATGCCTAGCATCTTGATACACTTATTAATAAACGAAGTATCAGATTACTGAGGCTACTTAAATAAAATATATTTGATATGTTTTATTTATTTTTTATAACTTTCTACTACTGTTCTGGAATGTTCTCAAATTACTACTTCTGTGGCTAATTATTGTTGCATCTATAATACTCGATAAGGAAACGCTTAATATTTTTATTTTAGTGGACCTGGCTACCGATCAGCCGAGTGTCAGTTTACGCAGGCTGTCATAGTTTTGTGGTATTTGTCATTTCAGTATGTTACGATTAATAAAAAAATAATAAAAAATATTTTTATTGACAAAAAGCTTCACATTACATATTTATATGGCTCTGGACCCCACACTAGGATTCCCTGTGTCGTGAGGCCCAGTCTGAGAGACAAAATAAAAAAGAATAAAAAAAAAAGGAAATTAAATGAAAACGATAAATTTACAGTATTCTTTATATAATACTAGTTATGGAAGTGTATGAATGTATGTGTGATTTTTAGGTTTGTGTATGTATGTATAAGTATGTGTGTGTGGTGTGTGTGTGTGTGTGTGTGTGTGTGTGTGTGTGTGTGTGTGTGTGTGCGTGTGTGTATGTATGTATGTATGTATGTGTGTGTGTGTGTGTGTGGTGTGTGTGTATGCGCGCGTGTTTATAGTTGGGATATGTCGGATGAGATGTAATACCAGTGATAACTGTTCTACTGTGGGATATTGAGTATAGCCTCAGTACTAGAATAGCTAAGATTCAATAACCAAATTGTGATTTTTTTTCTTGCAGGGTTTCCGTAGTAGTGTAGCGATTTTTAGTTTAGATTGTATTTTTCTATATATGAAAGGTCCCATGAATAGAAAGGACCTTCTACCAAACGATTTGTTGCATTTAACTGTTTGCCACTTAAGCAGTCGTTGAAAATCGCGTCATAACTGCCTTACTAAGGCTATTTTTATGGAAACGTAATGCGACAGATAGAATATACAACTGCCTTACCCGGAGTATTTGAGTCTCTTGATACAAGAGATCAGTGCCATATCTGTATGGAAGACCGTGTGCGCACTTCAGTAACGCACGTTGTGCTCTTTCGGCCTTTAGTAGATACACCTTTGCAGCCGCACCCCATGATATAATGCAGTATCCAAGTATAGATTGACAGAGTGCATAGTAAATAGTTTTAATAATCTTAGCTGGAGCTACTTAAGTCAACCTCTTGAACACGTACAAAAGTTTCCTAACCTTTGAAGTCAACGCATCTATATGCATGGACCATGACAATCGCTCGTCCAAATAGACACCCAAGTATTTTATATACTGGGTGTTCTCAACTACTGGACACGCACAATTGACGCGGTCCTGGCACGAGTGAAGCCTGATGGTAACTAAATCTCCAGGAGCCGTTCTCGCTGAGACGCTAAAACAGATAGCTTTGGTTTTTGCAACGTTTAAAGTAAGGAGGTTGTCATTTAACCAATTGGCGACGACCCGCAAACCCCTCTCAGTCCTGTTTATGACTTCCGACCAGGAATCGCCATGGAAGACGACTGCAGTATCATCTGCGTAGGTGAAAATTTTTGTCGCAGGAATCGCACGTGAGCACAGGTCATTGATATAGATAATAAAAAGTGTAGGGCCCAAAACGCTACCCTGCGGCACACCATAGCACACTTCTATAACGTCACTGCTGCAATCTCCCACAACCACTCTTTGCTGTCTTTCACTGAGATATGATCGAAACCAATCGAGTGGTCCACCTCGTATCCCAAGAGCCGAAAGTTTTACAAGCAATATTTTCCGAGAAACGGTATCAAAGGCTTTAGCAAGGTCGAGAAATACGCCGATGCATGCTTTTCCTATATCCAACTTTTGTGTGATATAGTCTACAGCATTTGTAACAGCGTCCTCAGTAGATTTGCCAGGTCTGAAACCGTACTGGTTTTCTGACAACAGTTCATGCTTCTCCAAAAATGCCAGAAGTCGCTTGTTGACCACTTTCTCCAAAATCTTAGAGAGAGTAGTCAGCAACGAAATCGGTCTATAGTTGGCTGGATCCAGCTTATCGCCACTCTTGTATATAGGACAAACATTAGCCGCTTTCATACTGTCTGGAACCCTACTCGTCGACAAGCTTAGATTACATAAAAATGAGATAGGTTTTAACAGTGATTTCATACATCTTTTGTAGAACATGTTACTTAAGCCATCTATACCCGAAGAGGATGTTGTTTTTAAGTTTTTAATAATATTGCATATTTCTGCTTCGTCTGTAGGTACGAAGAAAAAAGACTGACAGACATTAGGCAAATTATTTGTCTTTTCGGCCCAAGCATTAGCCAATTGATCCTCGCTGACATTCAGATTTGCGAGAGTGCCATTCGCCAGCTTTTGCCCAACTGTAGAGAAGTAGGTATTTACGCTATTTAATTTACTAAGCAGATTGCCATCGTTAGTTAAAAGCGCAGATGTCTCTGCTTTATTATTGGAAATATTACAAATATTTTTAATTTCTGACCAAAGTTTTTTAATATTTACATACATTAAAAAACTTAAATTAAAACTAACTATTACTTAAATAAAATTAAAATTAAATATTACTAAATTAAATATATACAACTAAAGATGAAAATTAATTATAGAAAAAACAAAAACAACTATTTACATAAACTATTTATAAGGCATCGAAAAACTCGTCCGCATCGACGTCAGTGGGGAAAGTACCCAGAAGGCTGGCAGCATTGCCACGTTGTATGGCAATGCTTAACCTCTGACCGAGAAAAAGACCAGCCCTCTGGTCACGAGATGTGTCGACCAGGCGTTTCGAAATGTTTTTGAACAATTTAAGCGCACTCGGACCCCACGGACCTAACGTCTCAACCCCAAACGGCTCAAAGATATAACTACCAGCAAGGTTGTTATACTTGCGCCGCTTGAGGTTTTCTGCAGAGGCAGCAGCCGAACCAGCACAACTCGCCGTTACTGGAAGATGAGAAGTTTTTTAGGATTGCCTTTAGCTTTATTTAAACGATTCTGCTCATATTCAAGTTTAAGGTTGCTTAACGTATTGTTGCAGTGATTTCGGTACCTTTTATATTCAAGTTGAATTGCCAGATTATCACGATTTTCGGTTTTATTAGCTTTGACGTGAAGGGCATCTCTGCGACGAATACACTTTAATAAACCTCTCGTAATCCATGGCTTAAAAACAACATCAGTACTGCGCGGTGTAATAACTCTTGTGTGGTTTTTTACAAAATTACCAAGAAATTCAGTAAATCCGGTTACCGCTGAGTCTATGTCAATGTGAGAATAAAGCCAGTTCCAGTCCATCTGAGCCAATTCAATATCAATCGCGTTATAGTCAATTTTAGTTATTTTTCTGGAGACAGGTGTTTTGGTTGGCTGTTTCTGTATACCTAATATTACAGAATCGTGGTCCGTGATGCCTGACTGACAGACAATAACTTTTGTGCTACAGCGAGATTTAACCAGTACATGGTCCAGGCAGCTGTTTTCCCTAGTAGGAAAGCTATGACCTCCTGGTCTAGTATCCATGATAACCGGTCAAATCCAGATATTTTGTAGATCGTGGGTCTGTGTATCCAGCTTTAATATTCAGGTTTATGTCACCGATTATAACACATGACTGTCCAGTACCTAACGATATGACTTTATCTAGGGAGTCACAGAAATCTGTGATATTGGAAAATGATGGGGACCGGAGTTAAGTTACGGCGATCGAGAAATTAATTAAAAAGAATTTAATTTTAATGTTTATTGTTACAATGGTTCTACAAGACTGATTATAATCATAAGTAATATCTAATTCTAACTTATTGCTAAATATGCACTTTTGGCTACACGTGCTGATCGTCCGGAACTTGGTCAGCAATCATGGGTGCGGCGCATGTCCATCGATTGCTTAACTCCTCCCTCCCTAAGCTGGAAACGCGTCCCGCGGCTTCGCACAGCGTCCTCGGTGCGGTTGTCATCTGGCTTCTGACTGCGTTGTCTCCATTGAATTACTTTCCAGGTGATTAATCCTGCGATGATCAGGTATAGTGCAATGGTCGACCAACTTGGTATGGCCATTAGAATTTGCCAGTCGACGTCATCTTCGTATTGGATGTCTTCTACCCGGTCCATCAATTCGTGGATGTTCTCTAAAGAAATGTCCTCAAGCTGTAGTTGGTAGTGGACAGTTTCTTCAGCAATAGGTGGTGTGTTTGGCAATGGTATCATTTCGTCTATTGTGATAGTGTTCGTGTGTGTCTTTAGGGTTTGATTTAGAATTTCCAGATGACAGTCATTGGTAATGCTTGATATCTTGATATCTATGTGGATGCCAGATATCTTCTTATATTCGGTTTTGGTTCCGCAATAGCTTCGTAGGATTTCCTCCTGCTTCAGTATTAGTAGCCACTTATTTTTCTCAATCTTCTGTATCTTCCCGTGTTTGAGATTCATCTTTGCTCGGGTGCAATTCGTCTCCTGGTGTTTCACGAGGGATATGATGCAGTCATCTGATTTATCTATGGGTTGGGTATTGAGCGAAGTGCAGAGATGTGTATCTTGGGTGATCTCCTTACATTCTTCATCTAGGTATGAATACTCCTCGCTACCCAGTGCTAGGTATTTGGATTTGGGGATAATAGTAAAGTTTTGTTTATCAGGGATGGAATAGATGTGAAGGAGGTCGAATTGGTGTGGATCAATGGAAGGTATCTCTAAAATAAATGTTAATGTGTGCTCAGTGCTATGTGCTTTTACAGTAATAGACTTTTCTATGCTATGTATGTATTTTATGTTTATGCTATTTACTGCTTTAAACTGGATTAGCTTTTGTATGTTGGTAATTTCATTTAGTAAACTATATGAATCTATTATACTGGGGTGCATTACGCCTAATTGTGCAAATGTCATTGCATCTTCTAGGATAGTAAGTTTGTCTAATAAGAGCTCTAAACTAAAATCTATTTGAATATATAAGTCTAAAAAGTGCATGCGATTAATTATTAAGTTATTACTAATAGAGGTATTTCTTAATAAGTTGGCTAATTTCTTTTGATTCTCGTCTATTACTTGTATTTGTTTACTAAATTCTCCGATAGTGTTTTCCGCTACAAACATATTTCGTTTTTGTGACGTTTGAATTTTGCTAACTGAATTACGTAAATTTTTAATTTCGTTTTCAAACTTCAATGCATCTTCGTAATCTAAGTTTCCTGTTATTGATTTGATGACTGATCCTAAGCCATTTATTATACCTCGCCTAATTCTAGTATGTGGTGCAATAAACATAATTTTCTTACTTATTAAATTTAAACTAAAATCTATCTGATCCTTATAGATCTTATAATGGTTTTCATTATCTCCTAAGGTCCTAGTTTCGGCAGCTTTAACGCTAACGTACAATGATATAGTTTTCATTGTAATTTCGTGTAAGTGGGAAATGTTATAGAGGCAAGCCAAACTAAAAGTAACAACCTGTTTAAGTACTTGTCCTTGTTTAAGCAATAGTATGCCGTTATCGTTATTGACAGGACTAAGGATCATGTTGGCTGCTGCGTGGAGGACGCAGGCTCCCGCGATGAAGGTCCTGGAACAAGATGGGGTCTACGTAAAAGTTTGTAGTGTACTCTAATTGATTTGGAATTTGGATGACTTCCATTTGATCTTATCTTCCTCTCGTACAAAATCTGTCCTCCTAAATTTAAATCTAAAACACACTTTCAGCGCAATTTTGGTAGCATGGACCATGACGGGCTTCGTAGGGATGCCGGCAGCATCGACTGGTCTGAGCTCCTTGCCGCCGAGTCAATTGATGACAAAATAAATATTTTTAACGAAAAACTTATCGGGTTGTATGATATTCATGCCCCGATACGACCAGTCAAAATTAAACATGTACCAGCGCCGTGGTTGACAGATGAGATCAGGGCCGTAATTCGCAGGAAGGCAGTAGCTAAAGCCAAATTTAAACGCCTACCTAATCCGATTAATCGCGAAGAGTATATTGCAACCCGAAATCGGAGCAACAAGATGTGTAGGGATGCACAACGTCGCCATATTCATGAGTCTGTAGAAAATGGCGACCCGGCTAAGGTTTGGGCATTCTTGAGATCTATGGGAGTTGGAAAACAGCGTCAGGATGGTACCTCTAAAAACTTAGATTTCGAATCCCTCAACAAACACTTTTCTTCTTCACCTTATATTAATGGGTTTGTCAAGGCTAAAACCTTAAACTATCTTTCTTCTCTTTCCTCTCCCTCCTATTCACCATTTTTCTTCGATCAACTCACAGATTGTGGTGTTAGGAAGAGTATAATATCCATCAGTTCCAATGCGGTGGGGAGTGACTGTGTTAGCCGTAAGATGGTGCTCCCTATCCTGGATGAGATCCTTCCTGTCATTTGCCACATCCTTAACTATTCCTTATCCCGTTGCGTTTTCCCTTCTGCATGGAAGGAAGCGCAAATCACACCACTTCCCAAAAACCAAATCCGGAATCCTTTACCGACTATCGTCCTATTTCTATTTTACCCTTTCTTTCTAAAGTCCTGGAGCGTCTCATCTATAACCTGCTTAGTGCCTTCCTCACCAAACACAGTCTCCTTAATCCTTACCAGTCAGGGTTTCGTCCGGGACATAGCACCACTACGGCACTAGTCCACATCACTGATGACATACGATCTGGTGTTGAAAACGGCAATTTAACCCTCCTCACCTTGCTAGATTTTAGCAACGCCTTCAACACCGTTGATTTTGATATACTGCTTGGAATACTGGGCTCTCTTAACATATCTCCAACTGTGATTGATTTCTTCCGTAGTTACCTGTGTGGCCGCCGACAGCGTGTCGCCATTGAGGGTTTATACTCTTCCTGGTCTGATACGACTGCTGGCGTACCGCAGGGGGGCGTTCTGTCTCCTCTACTGTTCGCTGTTTTCATAAATTCCATCTCAAATAATCTTCTATCTTCCTACCACTTGTATGCTGACGATCTACAAATTTACTCTCAGGCACCACCTAGTGAATTCTCCGAGGCGGTCAAGATGGTAAACACCGACTTGGCACGGATCTCGGAATGGAGTACGGCTTATGGTTTAAAGGTCAACCCCGCGAAGACCCAAGTCATTGTAGTCGGTAGCCCTCGTCTGCGCAGAAAGATTATATGGTCCCAGGTCCCGCCGATTGTCTTTAACGGTGCTACAATACCATATAGTGATACGGTAAGGGACTTGGGTATTGTCATAGACCAGGACTTCTCATGGGGACCTCAACTGGGACAAGTCAGTCGAAAAATTTTTGCGTCGGCGAGGTCCTTGTTGAGACTCCGAAACTTTCTTCCAACTGCTACTAAAATTGTGCTTGCTCAATCACTTCTCCATCCCATCCTCGATTATGCTGACGTCAGCTATCCAGATCTTACCGAAGTGCAGTTAAATAAACTTGAGCGACTCCAAAATTTTAGTATAAGGTTTATATTTGGACTACGTAAATATGACCACATTTCCGAATATCGTGCTAAACTCAAGTGGCTGCCGATCCGCCTTCGCCGGAATACTCATATCTTATCTCTACTCTACAGTATACTGTTCAATCCTTCAACTCCCCATTACCTCAAAGAACGTTTCAGGTTCTTCCATGACACACATTCTAGACCAGTACGTTCATCGGAGGATTTGAAGCTTGAGATGCCCCAGCACGCGAGCAGATCCTTTGACCGATCCTTCACTGTTCGAGCTATTCGACTGTGGAATACATTGCCTCTTTCTGTAAGACGAGCACAGACACTCGCTACGTTTAAAGCACTCGTGAGGAAACATTACCTCACCACGGTGTAGTAAATTACTATTTCTTTTTCCCTGCTGTCTCTTATCCGTCATGTGTATATATTTTATTTTTATTTATTTACATATCCTTATGTATATATGTGTGTGTATGTATATGTATGCATGTATGTATGTATGTGTGTATGTATGTATGTATGTTGGTATGTAAGTATGTATGTATGTATGTATGTATGTGTATGTATAGGTATGTGATGTAAGTACCTGAGTATGCCTAGAATCACCTCCACTATCATTCAGTGCTCCATTCACCCAAAGGTTGCCTGGTAGAGATCGCTTTTAGTGATAAGGCCGCCTTTGTGCCCTACTATTCTTGATTGTAACTCTACATATATGTTTATATTATTTTAAGGTGTACAATAAAGATTATTTATTATTATTATTATTATTACTATTTCTGCAATGTTGTTTGGGTGTAGATGGATTATCTTATATGGGCCTTTGAAAACCGGTTTTGTTTTGTCGTTTCGTGCCGTCTTCGCCACCTGTTTGTAAACCATCTCACCTACCTTAAAGGTGATCTCCTCTGCTGCCTGGTTACGTTTTGCTATTACCTGTTCCTTATTTTTGGCCATGTGTGCCGCTACACACTCCTGGACTGCCTCTGCGTTCTTAAGATGTTTAAGAACGTAATCCTGATAAAATTCCTTGGGATAAAATAACTCTAAGGGATTTCTGGAAGCTGTATGGCCAAATAATAATTCTCTCGGTGCATAGCCTGTTACGGAATGAATGGAATTATTATAAGCGATGATTGCGTAATTCATGATTAGTTGGATTGGGTCTTCCTTATTTGTCATCCTCTGTATTCTTATGATTTCACCGATAGTTGAATGGAAACGCTCTATTGGCGAATTTGAGTTAGGGTTGTATGGTGTTGTAAAGTGAATGTTAATATCATGTGACGCACATATTTCCTTTATAACATCATTGTCAAATTTACTATCAGAATCGGTTGTTATTTTTAGTGGCAGACCTATTATTGAAAATGCTTGTATTAATGTTTCAGCAATATGGACACTACTTGCAGCATTTAAAGGTAAAGCTTGAGCAAATTTCGAAAAATTGTCAATTACGGTCTCTTGACCGTAATTGACAATTTTTCGAAATTCAATGTAGCTCCTCCAGTGGAATAAAGGTCCATAAACAAGTTTTCAAGGGGTTTAGTGGGGGTATGAGTTAAACTCAGTGGTGGTCTTAAGGGATTTCTTTCATATTTCGACTTTAGGCAAACTTCACATTGATTTATATACCTTTGAATAGAAAGTAGCATATTAGGCCAATGATAATTTCTGTGAAGTTGTTTATGGGTTTCCTGGATACCTCTATGCATAGTTTTGCCTTCGTGTGTCTTTTTTATGAGTTCTTGTTGTTCTGTCTTATTTTCGACTAACGTAACGCGATTGCTACATCTTATTAACTTAGGGCCTCTGTCATTAAAAATAGTTGTATAAACTCTAGAGAAGTCTAAGTATAGATGTTCATCATAGAAGTAGCAGTGAAAAATACGGCCAGCAATAGTGTGTTCTTTAAGGAATTTAATGATTTCAGGCTCAGTGTTGTTAACGGGGATAAATACGTCCTTTATTACAATTCTAGCATTAGTAGACCTATTTTCTACTCTATATTCTGAACCTGGAGTCGACCTTATGTGGAATTGTTTTAACTGCCTGTCAATCGCGTCAGATAGTATAGGGATACCATTATTGTCGTTTTCTGTTTGGGTATGGTTAGTGGATACAAATTGTTCCGGGTCACCTGTCATCTCACTCCTTTGTTCACTCTCGGTTAAGTCTGTCGTCGATTGCATGTCGGATTGCTGTTGAACGTTAGTTTGTGCCTGAGTGTCAGTTTGTTGTTGATTGCCACTAGTATTTTCTGTCGCTCTATTTTGTGCCTCCGCTTCCCTACGAGCATTATCGAATATTCTGTTAATCATGTCATCGTCATCGATATCGTCAAAATTTACAGCAAGTGAATCAATGTTGTTGTGATAGATTCGAGCTCTTGATAATGCGTCAGCATTAGTGTTCTGTCTACCCTTTTTATATATCACCTCATAGTCGTATTCTGAGAGTTTTAGTCTCCAACGTACTAGTTTCGAATTGGGGTCTTTTAGTGACATCAGCCACATTAAAGGTCTATGGTCGGTATAAATAGTGAATTTGCGACCATATAAATATGGTCTGAAATATGTGATTGCCCACACTATGGCTAGTAACTCTTTCTCTATCGTTGAATATCGAGTTTCAGTATCTGACAGGGTCCTAGACGCATAAGCAACTGGTTTATCTGACCCAACGCTTCCCTGGGATAAAACTGCTCCTACTGCTATATCTGAGGCATCCGTAGTCAGTATGAAAGGCTGATCGAAGTCTGGGTATTGTAAGATTGGGGCATTTGTCAAAATTTGCTTACATTTGTCTACTGCTTCTAAGAATTCCTTGGTGTGCACTACCTTAGCGTTCTTTTTTAAACAAACTGTAAGTGGCCTAGTTAATTTAGCGAAGTCTTTTATAAACTTTCTATAATATCCAGCTAAGCCTAGGAATGATTTAATGTCCTTCTGTGTACGCGGTATAGGGAAATTGAGAACGGCTTTAATTTTGTCTTTATTAGGTTTCAGTCCCTCGTCAGTGAGTTCATGGCCTAAAAAGTTAACTTGCTTTTGTAAAAATTCCGATTTATCTAACTGTATTTTAAGATTGTGTATTTTGAAGCGCTCAAAAACTTGTTTGAGTTTTTCTATGTGCTCCTGTAATGACGTAGACACTATTATGACGTCGTCTAAATATGTAAAAACATTATCAAGGCCACGTAGGATATGGTCCATAAGGCGTTGAAAAGTGCTAGGGGCATTTTTTAAACCAAAGGGCATTCGTAAAAATTCGTAATGTCCTCTTTCTGTTGTAAATGCCGTTTTCTCTATGTCATTGGGGTGCATTTCTAATTGGTGGTAGCCACTTGCGAGGTCCAGGGTCGTAAAGTATTGTGCTCTTCCTAATCTATCTAGTATGTCATGTATGTTTGGTAACGGGTATTTGTCTTCTATGATTCTGTCATTGAGTCGTCTGTAATCTATAACTAACCTCCATTTAACCTTTCCTGAAGCATCGGGTTTCTTAGGGACAATGTGTACTGGGCACGACCACGGGGAAATACTTTCTCTAATGATTCCTTGTTTTAAAAGGTTGTTCACTTGATTTTGAATTTCTTTACGTTGTTTAGGGGCCTGTCTGTAGCTCCTAACAAAGATTGGAGTGTCGTTAGTCAGTCGAAGTTCATGCTTAACAGTGTGAGTGAAAGAAAGCGGGATGTTTTCTGAATGGAATATTTCCCTATAATTGTAACATATTTTAGTAATCTCTCTCCTTTCCTCTTCGTTCATGTGGTCAGTGCGTATTTTTTTTAAGTTTTCTTTAAGTTCTTGGTCAATGTTTTCCTGAATATCAAAATTGTTAAAATTATTAATCTCTAAATTACTATGTCCTAATAACTGTTGTGGTAGAGGATCTAGAGATATATGTCGGTTGTTGCTTATAAGCAGTTTATCTTCACTATAATTAAGTATCGATGTTTGAAAGGTGCCATTCTTGACTGTGACTACGGCAGTTGGTGATTTCAAATCTTTGCGCCAACAGAATTCGTTACAAAGGTACTGCCCATCTATGTAGTTGGTTTTGACGGTAATAAGCTTTTCACATTGAGGTTCAATGCTAAGCGTTTTCACGGGATAATTGGTATAGATCGGTATTTCACTATTAGAAGTTCTTAAAATTTTGTTTTTTAGGTCAATGGTGCATCCTAATTCCTGGAAAAGATCCATGCCTATAATTCCTATAAATTTTGGATCGAAATCGAATACCAAAAACTTATGAAAATTGTCCGTATTAAATTGGGGCGGTAAAGGTAAATAAGCCACATGTTCATGTTGGGTACTCGCATGTGCGGTTCTTACTATAAATGGTTCATATTCTACGCAGTATTCAAAGATTGTATCTTTTAAGGCATTAGGTGATATCATGCTATGAGTTGCACCAGTGTCTAATAAAAATTTACCTTTATATTCTGGGAGGTCTATATACGGGAGACGCCCTTTACCATAATTATTTAACTGAACCGTATAAATTAACTGTGGTCCTCCTGCCCTATGGTCTCGGGAAAATCCTGGTAGTTTGATTGTCCCATAGGTACCTCTGAGTACTCATGTTCCGAATATTGTGTATTATAGCACTCACCTTGTTCGTAGTAGGGGTCGTAGTTGGTCTCGGTCATTTGTAGTATAAAAAAAATCTTGCGTAAGATTGGGCTTAACGGGCTTGTCTACAGACCGCATTGTGACATCGGATACCTTCTGTGTAGGTTCCACCTGTGGGTGTGGTAGGTTTTGCTGCTGTCTAAAATTTCCTGAACTCCTAAAATTACCAGAAGTCCTAGGTGTCACATTACCTGATGGAGCCTTGTTTTTCCATGGGACCATGGACTGAACCCACTGTTGTCTCTGCTCAGGGGAGCTATTATTATTACGTTGTGTTGTGCTAGAATCGGGGAGCCTATACTGGGGTGTGTTGAACCTAAAAGGATGACTAAGTTGATTTGTAGGCAGATTCATCCTAGGTGTTTCTTTTGGTTTGACTTGCATTTGAGGAGAGCTTAAGTTATTATTAAATTTATTATAGGCTAATCTCGCTTCCTCTTGTCTAGCACTAACTATGGCTTCTTCTAAAGTTGTAGGTTTAGTTATGCGAACGCCAACGGACACATGAAAATCTAAGTTATTGGTGTATTGGTCTACCACCATGCTTTCGTAATACGATTTATCACTGTGCTTACCCACCGATTGTAGCGTGTCTAGAATATCTCTCAAGCGTTTGCCAAAAGTCTCTGAATCTTCGCTTTTATTGCGGCGCACACGCGTGAGTTCCTGCATTACTTGGATTTCGTTTCGTGGTTCGCCTAGTCTACGTATTAACGCGTTTTTTATAGCCTGCCAGGTGTCGAGTGACTCTTCATACGCAACGGCATCAATCGCGGTACCGCTCAGCCTACTCTTGATGAGACAAATAAACGCCGGGTTCTTTCTAGCATTCTCGTCAAGTAATCCAATAATACCTTCTATCTCGCGTATGAAATAATTAAGGGTCTTAGGGTTTCCGTCATACTTGGGCATAAGATCCCTGATGAATTTTAAGTTGGCAACGTCTGCGGCTTCCATCGCCATTATTTTTATTTATACGTGTCTGAGTTACGCTACTGCCTATACCTCAATATCAATATAGCGTGATGATAATGCTAAAATTGTATTAATACACTAAAATGTTAATTACTAATACAAATGATAGCACAGAGACAATCACAGTAACACGATATGCGTACATACATGTAATATTATACGACAGGAAATATAGCATAGGAGCTGGGTGAACGATTTGTACTCACCCTAGAAACCTCTGCATCTCCAGTCGGGCCTTGTAGAACAGCAGGACTCCCAATACTCCGGAACTCCCACAGGATCTCGTCGCTCGTAGATTCTTATAGTTCGGATCGCGAAGATAACGATGAATATCGTTCACTCTATTAGGAGAGTTATATTCTAGCTCGAGTGTCGCGATCCTACCGACTGCGCCAGTTAAGTTACGGCGATCGAGAAATTAATTAAAAAGAATTTAATTTTAATGTTTATTGTTACAATGGTTCTACAAGACTGATTATAATCATAAGTAATATCTAATTCTAACTTATTGCTAAATATGCACTTTTGGCTACACGTGCTGATCGTCCGGAACTTGGTCAGCAATCATGGGTGCGGCGCATGTCCATCGATTGCTTAACTCCGGTAAAGAGCAATAACTGAAACCTGATTAGATATATTTATCAGTAAACAGTTTGAGTTTTTGAAAGATGGCTCTTGTACGGTAATCTGGAGGTGCGATCTTGTGAAAACGACAATGCCGTCGTTCTGATTAAGGTATGTTTTAGAGCAGTGATACGTGTATCCGTCAAGGTTGAAACTGGGGGAAAATTCGTTTAACCAACATTCTGTCAGTATAATTATATCAGGTAGAAAGAGTAGTCGTTTAAGAAGTGTAATAAAGTGATCAAGATTTCTATTTATGCTGCGTATGTTCTGTGAAATAATTGTATATTGTGTTTTCGTGTCTCCCAAATAGAATTTGCAATCGTCAATTGACTCAATTCTATAAGAAGTTGTTGTGATTATTGAATACGAAATTAATTTAAGTAACGAAATATTTAGTGAACCTATGAGTATTTCATATCCATACATGCATACCTACTTTTTTCCATTAGCGTATTCCATTTATGATGATAGACGACACTCCACTTCTAGATTAATCTTTCTAATTTTTCAAGATTTTTACTTAATAAACGTGTCCTTAAGTAGGTATGTATTATAATGTATCTATTTGTGAGATGGTATGTCTTCGTAGGTGTACTTAAGTGTATATTCGAACAGTATTTTATTTATTAAGTTTAAAAAATTAATAACCTAGATAAAATCAACAGCACGTGCATGTATGTAAAATATTTTAAAATACATGTGTTGTTCGAGCAGCTATACTAACATTCCAACGATATCCAAGATTAAAAATATTTCAAAAGCTGTTAAAGAGCTATTAAAATTGGGTGGCCTGTGGGTCATAAATACATTATTAACCTATTTTATGGTGAAGAGGTTTCACCTCCTCGATATTTGCTCTGGGCTAATTAAATCCATAATGATCGACAGCAGACCCCGGCCAACTATGGCCTTAGTCAGCCTTCGGAGTAATTTATAGCTACCCATAAAACAATTCTTCAAAGTTCCCCACAAAAAGGTTTCGTCTATTCAAACGCCCGTATGAGATAATAGAGGACGGGGGCACATGACAAAAGTCTGGATGCAACACTATGCACAGACGAAGATGAAAAAAAACGCATAAAACCAGCTGCTGGCTACATCCCTGACGCCCGCTATACAAATTCCTGGACCGTTCCCTTAAAAATCGATATTTAAAGTTAAGTACCAATACTTTACCAATAACAATGGTCCGTCGTGCGACAGAGACAAGACACGAGGTGCCCAGCGCCCAGCCACACCAACTGGACATTTTAATTTACGAGCATTTTTTTTATCTCGCATACACAGTTCAGATGAATCTTTCGACTTTTGTAATGAATTGAAAAATGGACTTCTTAGTTAAATGGCTTTTTGTCCTTGCTTACTGGGAAATAGACTTCACAAGTCGACGTGAACATTTATAGGATGGCCGTTAGCTCCGTTGTTTGTGCTCGAGATCGTGTTACAAGGATATTCTTTGATAGTTTGTTGTGTCCAAGCTGTCATTGTGTCGGGTTGGATATTGTTGAGGCGTGCTCCGATATATCGCAACTGTGGGCATCAGTCAGCCGCAGGCGCTGCCGACTGCGGGGGGCGGTTCATTATGAATTAATGAGAATCGAAATGTTTCGCCAGATCAACGGTCGCTCGCTTGAATGGATCTGACATCTTACTACACGACTACCGGATGTGAAACACTTCGTTTGCTCCGTGACGAATCAATTTACTCTAAGACACTTACTTATCATGTACCATGGTAAGTACCTACTTCCCAGTGACGAGTGTATAAAATGTATCTTTTGTTATATAAGATATAATGAAAGTTCGTTGTCGAAATGTTTTATGAAAAAGAAACTTACCGGTGTGTGTCCTTTTGTGGATTTTGAGGTTTTCAGATCTTGCGAACACTTTGCCACAGCCGGGGAAGGGGCAGGGGAATGGTTTCTCTCCAGTGTGTACGCGGATGTGATTCACCAATTTGTATTTCGCTTTGAAGGGCCGACCGTTTCGTGAGCAGCCCTGCCAGAAACACGCGTGCGTGGTACACTCGGGCCCGCCGACATGTTCCACTGTCAGATGCGTCACGATCTCGTGCATACTTGAGAAAAGTTTGTTGCACAATTTTCTTGGAGGCGGTTGCTCAGGATCGAGCCATTGACACCGCATGTCACGGCGAGGAGGCGCGCGCACATATCGCAGGAAGGCGTGGGGTGCGTGTGCATGCGCATGCGGCACTAGGGGAGGTGCACCGCCCTGGTAGTGCACGGCGTCACCTCGCCAGTCCCAGCTCTGCTCCAGAGGCTGCTGTGGGAAGAGCTCGCCACAGCCGCTGTACTCGCGCAAGTACCCGGGCTGGTAGGAGTGCAGCGGGTATGGCTGGTAGTGCGGCGGGTGGTGCGGAGGGGGCGGGTGTGGTGCGGCGGCGCGGTGCTGCGCGCCCACGCCGCACCCTGGTTGCGGAGACATCTTCAAGCCATAGGAAGCCAGATGTGCATGGTTGGTCTCGAGGAAGGCATTCATGGCGGGGGTGGCCGACGCCGGCGCATAGCCCCATTCGCCCGCCACCATCCACGCGGCGGGGTTGTCCCCGCTGATGACGGCTTTGGAAACTGCGTCGTTACCGACGCTCAACGAGGCTGCTGATGTTAGGCGGAACTGAATTCAGCCTATACACTTGCTCTGGTATCTTCACTGTCTTTGTATATCAGTTCCTCTGGTTTATGCCCTGTTGAGGAGAACAGAGTGTAATTAAAATCTTGCTACCTAATAAGTATTCAAAAGGCCCAATGTTCTGAGCAAAATGTAAAAAAATGAGCTCTAAAGTATCATAACCTTCCGAGACAAATTCAAAACCATTTCTCAAAATAATAACATACATTCGTGCAGCCATAACCGGCGACCAACATTTATTTATAATAAAAAAAAATATGAAGCAGGTACTTTTGGACATTAAATTAAACTGTGGGTAAATTTATAGGACACTTTTATACGCCTGAGACAAAAATTTCGATTGTATTCGTGTATATTTAATTTTAGTTTATTTGTTAGGCTCGCTCCAATCTCTTTTATGGCCGAGGTTTAGCATCGATAATTTATTAAAATAGTTTTATGAATGATAAAACCTGTTCCATCGTAGACAGCGTGCAACGATCGGCATTTTATTGCCAACTTCACATCCCTTTATAATTAATTCGAAGGCATTTATTAACTATTCTGGCAAAATAAGTTTTTTGTTTAACATCATGGTACAACGTAACAAAAACAATTCATCTAGAACTGTCTGCCTGAATTATCGATAGATACTGTAATATGTTTGTTTGTGTTAAGTACAGATAATATACTTAACTCAAACAGACATATTACAAAATAAAGAATAGATTATATACACAAACTATTCCTTACGAAAAAGTAATTTGAGTGAGCAAATAGAATAATTATGTGTGTTAGGTAATCCCACGTCACTCCCTACGAACAGTAAGGTTGTACTGTCAATCAACATACAATTGTACATTTTTTGTGGGCGTCTACATAATCGCATTATTTGAAAATAATGTTGTTTATGTATTGTTTAACGCAGTCGAGTGGGACAGGCCGCTTTACCTGAGACTTAGACAATGTCCTGCCTCAGATCTCCATCTAATCTCAACAATATCTGCGAGACTCCCCGCTGCGTGGTCGCATCATCACAAAGCAACGGGTTGACACATCTCAACAGACGCTCATGAACTAATAGGATTACAAAACTAACCCTTTCCATATCAATATCAACTGTCAAAGCATTTTGCATCTTAATCCATTAAAATTAAAAGCTTTGTTACTGTTCGGGAACGGTAAAACGTAAGTTTGTAACAATTCGCAGCTGTCTAAGGAACTTTTCCACAGTTTTAAGGAATTAGTCATGATCGCTTTAGCTTTTTATAAATTCGTTTATTTATTGGTTAAGAGATAGGTAAGTAGATATTGTGTTCACGGAGAAGAGAATATTATCACTATGGCGATTACAATTTAATTTATTTATAATTGTGTTTTTCTTGCTACAGATTTTTTCGGCTTTAGGAGGATACATATACACATTTTAACATATGAACTCACGCAGTAGTAAGTACAATTCTTTTTTACTGGGTTTTAATACGTAAGTATTCTAAAAACATCAACAAATATGAGGATGATCGCAAAATTATTAGACTGAAGTACTTCCAATGTTAACTACAATTATGAAATGGCAGTAAGTTTCAAGTTTTAGAGTTTCTTTACACAGAACATAAAATTAAAGTTAGTATTTAGTTTATTGCGCATAATTTCGTATCCTCAATCTCATTTACACTTCAATGCCATTATCTTAATATTACTACTCTCGTCTACAGCTACTGGGCTATGTAAAGTAATACGAGTCCTAGTAATATTACGATTATGACCAAGTTATTATTTTACTCCTATTTTATATAAACATAAAAGTTTGACTGCATCGTTTAATTTTACACCCGGGTCGTGCAAGTCGATATTTAGATTTTGTTTTCGAAATTCTCTTGTATCTGGAATTGTTGTTTTTTTTGTGATTAGACTTAGAGTATATTTGGATAAACCATATGTAATATTCATGTCTGCAACATTTTTCATACAATATTAGGTATGTTTCTTAAGTAATTTTTAACATTTTAATGAGAGATACTGTAGAAGAAGATGTGCAACACTCAAAAGAAAATGTAAAATCTTGATTATCCTAATACAATCACAATAGCAAAACCTAAAAGACCTTTCTTCTAAAACTTGTAGGTGCACTGTCTTTTCAAGTACACAAATTGAATTGCGAATTTGTTAAAGATCTTACTGAGTAATTAGAGATCTATAAGAATTCGTTAATTCGCAGAGTATGTTCTTTCATTTCTTAATTCCTAGTTAGATCCTACTCGTCCTAATTTACTTCATTAGTCACAAGTTTAACTTTACTAATAAACTTGCAACAGGCTGATGTTTTAGAAGATGTGTATATAACATTGTGGCCATTTTTGATAATCATACCTGGAGATTTTATAGTCCGTCTCGGCAACACGAGCTTATGTAACTATCAGGCAGAATAAAAAAACCGAATTAGACATAATGATCTAAAGAACTTAGTTCAGGATTTACATTTAACTAAGTATCTACTTAGATTCTATTTTAGTTTTTACAAAGGCTTTAGGAACTGTTTACGACGTATGTAGGTGGTAAAAATTTGTAATACCTAGATACTTTTAAAAATAAATATGATATATATTTATATATACATAAATAGTTAATTAATTTACTACATTAAAAGTTATTAATCAAACCTTCATACATGTATTGTTAAATTATAAAAACAATGCAACATATCTAGCATCAACTGTCGCAAAAATTTTAGCGACGGGCAAAATACAGTCAGCCGTAGGCATGACACTTCCGTGTTTGGTGTATTGAGCATAACACATATACACGCATAACTTGAGATATAATTGAAATAACCGACTAATTATTTATTTTATCATGATATATTCGAAAATTTATACCTATGTAGGACCTATATGTAATATTTTAAAACTTAGCTTAGCCTAAACAAAAGCTTTGCTACTACTTACTCGTCCAAATTTTGAAACACGGAAAAAAAAATATTGTGTTAAATAACAACAACTATTATAATATACATAATTTTTTAAAGTTTCAATAATTACGTAACTTCCGTGAAAAGAAACCCCAAAAGTTACCGAATTCATTATTTATATATATACTCGTACCTACACGCAACACGGCCCTTTGTGTGTAGTATACAACCTTCATAAAAACAATAAAGGCAACTTGATTATACAATGGCTGGTCAAAATTACTATTGTCATAACATTTATTTGTCGTTTATTATACGATACCATTTCGTGACATTCAAAAGTGACATAACATAACATCGCGGCTTTTTAAAGCAGAGGTGTACATTACTGCACTTAATGCCGCTGTACAATGTAACACCCACTTTTTACTATTTATGTTAAAGTCCCATGTAAAACCCAGTAATACCTACCCATTCAAAAGTATATATTAGGAAATACAAGACAATATTAAAATGTTGATGAGCTTGAGCTCTAACTGCATTAATTAGTCTTTCTGAATTTTCAAATAATAATAGATAGTAATGGGTCGGAGTTCCAATTTTACCTTATCGGACAATACGCTTAACCGACTACAATAAGACTTACTACATAACTGGTATATACTTAATAATGTATGTGTTAACAGTTACAGTGTAAAGTACATCCCTACCTGCCCTTACGGGGATTAAAAAAACATGTCGTTATGAAATGAGAAAATTAAAAAATAATAGAATTAGAATTGGAGTAGAATTCTATATTTGTTTATAAAAATAAACTCGAATTTCTAAGTCTATGATTCTATAAGTCTATGAAGTCTATGAATGCTTTATAGTACTACACAGGATTATCAAAACAAAGTTGCTTTTTCTGTTTGTCCCTATGCATGCTGAGGTCTTTAAAACAAAGCAACGAAATTTAATACCATCTTTTTTATATACCTCGAGTGATTCAAGCATGCATAATATAAATATAAAGAAACACTAATAACCGTGCAAAGCCAGGGCGGATCACTAGTTATTAATATGTAGTAGATCTATACGCTTATATATAAAGTAGAAACATATACTGAGGTAAATTAAATTACTCATATGTACTTACTAATAAAGTGTATTTTTGCTTCATTGCTTATTAATTTTCTTTCACGGTATAGAGGTATTAATTAGACAAGAATGTGGAACCACCTCTTTGTAAGTAATTATCAGGTTTATAGACATATTATACGTGTACTTTTAATTAAGTAATACTTAAGTTATTTAATTAAAGTAGGTACAACATTGTACTGTGTAATTACCTTATATTGTGTACTGGTCTTTGCACATAATAATATGAGTATAGGTTAAGTATTTATATTGAGTATAGGTTTAAGTAGTTGTAAAATATCTATATATATAAAAATGAATCTCTATATCACTTGGTCACGCCATCACGCTGGAACGGTTGCACCGATTTCACTACTTTTTTGTGTTTTTTATTGTCAAGAAAATGTTCTTATGTCAGAAAAAAAACATCCTGCAAATCCTACGGGAACGGGAGAAAACTGGACTGCGCGTACGAAGTCGCTGGTAGAACCTAGTTACTTAGAAATATTCTTAATTCCTATACACAATTTAAATAAAGTGTATTATATATCTAGCATTGTCTAGTCTAATTTATTTACTATTCCACACTATCATATTTAGGCTAATTATGGATTATGAATATTGTTACTCTTAACATTAAGTAAAGTTATTATTGAATCAGTATTTTAAAGAATTTTTATCCCACATTAAAATATCTAAAGTATTTTGCAATACAAAGTATGAATTTATAAACAAACGTAAATATGAACTGGAAGTTCATACATACACACATACATCATAAAAGATATAATATGATATATGATAATATTATCCATTAGTAAACTCAAATTACTGCCAATACGTCGAAGTAATCCACGTATTAGTTCATTATAAAGTCGTTGTATCTATGAATCGATTATAAACGCATTACACTTGATCCTATTATAGTTTTTAATACCAATAGTGTGTAAATAGGTTTTAATACAACTTTGTTTTACCAGTTCGTATATTTATGTTGTTCGTCTAAACAATGAGAGCAAGATTAGTTTTAAAAAATGGAGTATAATTTGTTGTAAGTTACCTATATAATTTAGCAATTGGGCACCTACTTTTATTAATTAAAAATAAATTATTTCGTGTGTTCCATACAATAAAATAAAAAATAATCACACTTGCATTGGGTGATTTATGACAAACTTAATTTTAGTATTCTTCCAGTAATAATTTAAGTGTGGGAGAGCCATGCTTCGGCACGAATGGGCCGGCTCGACCGGAGTGATACCACGGCCTCACAGAAAACCGACGTGAAGCAACGCTTGCGTTGTGTTTCGTCGTATGAGTGAGGTTACCGGAGGCCCAATTATCCTTCCCTTCCCCAATCTCCCCAATTCCTGAATCCCCAACGATCCTCAAACTCCTAATCTCCAAAAGGCCGGTAACGCACTTGTAACGCCTCTGGTGTTCCAGGTGTCAATGGGCGACGCCGATTGCTTACCATCAGGTGATCCGTCTGCTCGTTTACCGGCTTATACCATAAAAAAAAAGAAAAAAAAAGTAAATTTTTAAGAAATACGTACGCTGTTTTACGCAAAAAAAATGTGGCGACACAATTCACAATCTTGTACTTACAAAATTCATAGAAAACTGTCGTTTTTGACTGTTCGAAAAAAGTACCTATTGAATATGACCAGTTGATATTTAACTAATATTGATTTTTAACTAATTAAAACAATGTAAGATGGGTTACATAAATTGAGAGTACAACACGTGTTTTTATTGAATTACAGTATGTTTAGGTGCTCCTACTAAACTGATTAGATATTGAGTATAATTAATCATAATAATCAAGGAATGTTACCTGATTGCTATTGTAGTATGTAATGTATTATATTACTTTAAACCTAATTAAGATGACAATAAGTACCGATTTGACTCCTATTAAAACTTACTATGGTTATCGTTTATTTTTGTAATTTGTTTACATGTCACGTTCTATTGCGTAATTTATTAATATGTAATAGAAAAAATGACTTATTAAATTGTCAATTGCCTAACATTAAAATGGCAGCTATACTTAGTTTACTATTTAGAGCCTATTATGTTCTACAGTAAATGAATTTTATTCAGAACAATTAGTTTTATTAAAATACCTATCATAACCTTTTCATATTATCCTAACTTCTATATGAATTCTATATTAAAAATAATGACACTGATTAAAAATTTTAATTATATAAAAAGATTGGTATTTTATCATATGCACTAATGTGCTTGTAGATTGTAATACAGACTTAAGAAATGGCCTTGAATACATGTGTCTTAGTGATCATAACATAGGTTATATAATTAATATGATATTATGTAAACATAAAAGCTTACTTGCACTTTTAGTAGAAATCCAGTCTTCATTAAATCGATGTACGCATGAAAAAAATCACTTAGTTTTATATAGAGGCACAAGAAAATATGAAAACACTTCACTGAACATATACATATATATCTAAAATAAATTTCAGTATCCTCATGTAACTAGAGCAATTAGTATCACAGGTGTTGGCGCATCGTTATAACAATCTCGTGTCGGGTTCACAGCCGCATTCTGCGCTATCAGGCCGGCTCGTTGGTAACATAAGTTTTTTGGACAAATTGTCACGCAACGATTTTTTCTCGTAACGATGAAAGGCTTCGCGACGTGTGTCCACTGACTCCGCTGAGGCTCTCAGCATGACTGCGGGCTCCCGCGTCGCCGCCCCTCGACACAGCCGACATACTGCTTCTTAGAAAATATTTTGTCCGGACCGGGCCCCAAGGCGCGAACGCAGCCCTGCACGCCGGCAGAAGGGCGGGACACCGTAAACTTTTTCACCCAATGGTACCGAACTCGACGTCAAAATCATCAATGTACATCCGTCTCGCTCTAGCGCCTTTTATAAAGTGTTGTTCGAAAGGGAGACACGATGCTCGGAGAGCTCATAACGATGGTATAACGAAGAAAATTTCTTTGTGTTTGTGTCGTAATGTGTTCGCTTTATCAGATTTACGTTGAAAGCTCGCTGTTAGCTTTCGAGGGCGCCAGATCGAGGCTCTCTGTCAGACGTAGCGCACCGGTTGAATGTGTGAGAGGGATGCACATTGCCCGGGAAATGTTTCGGCTAATGTATTTTCCTGTGGGAAGAAAAACACATGTCGTCGCTTTTAATTTAATACGCATCACGCTGCGTCGTCGTGTCGCCCGGACCAAGTGCCTCGTTTTGTTTTTCGAGACATTTTATTTCGGTTATTCTCAATGTTGTGTCAAATAAATATTATTATTATTTCAGTACACAAGAACTGAAAATGTTAAATCTCACAACTATAAAATAATACTTGATCTCTATACTTTAGATTGGTTAAAGTTTAATGAAATTTAATTTAATTTCAATTTTATTTTTACAGTAAAATATCTATGTCAATAGCATTTAAAATAAAGCTTCTTTAACTTATTTTAAACTCGAACTATTTTTTAAAAATTATGTAAATAAAACTAGTTGCCACGAATAATCAAAATTTAATTTGGGCTGCTACAGCACAACCATCAGCAATTAAAATGATAAACATACTACAGTTCGAGTCGCGCCAAAAATAATTAACTTAATTAATTTGACGTACCGAGCGTAGTCGGTAATTATTTTAGTAAAAAGTCGCATGCGCACGGCGGGGGCGGGCTTGCGCGCCGCTATTGGTTGGCGAGCAGGTTGTCGGGCGCACGCACCGCCCCGCGCACTCCTGCGCACACTTTTATTTTTATCAACATTTATTTTCATCCGGTGCACGAACACTCGTGATTAATTTAATATATTTTTATCGACTAACTTTTCTCACGCAATACGCTTTTTGCGATATTTACCTGTATCGATTCGATACAAAACGTTTTTATATCGGACCACTTGTGCGGTTTGTTCACTTCGTTAGAATTAAATCAACGTTTTGTGAGAGGACCACATTCCTCCTATTAGTGTCGCACTGGTACTTACTGGAAAAACCGCCAGCTACATCCGCTTCGTGAGGCTGAAGGATTGTGCTCACTAATTTTTTGTCACCATTACATTACTGCCTTACATAAATATTTATTTAGTAGAAATACATCTTATAGCAACACCTTCGTTTGAACAACCGGCAAAAAATATGAGTACATTAGAAAAATACTTGAGTTGCAGTAATGATTGCTTATGTGATTTTGAATTACAGCAATAACAGAAGGGCGGCACAGTGGGGCTCCAGGTACACACACAATGCCCTCCCCGCGAGTGTTGAGGGTTTTAGATATTTCATTAAAATAAATAACGTTATTATTTATTTGGGTGTTTTTCGGCAGCGATGCAAGCTACAAATTATGCGGACAATACCTCCGCGGGACACCGCTATTATTAAATGTAGCCCACCAGATGGCGCTGTACTCCTCTGCCCTCTGCCCTAGACTTACAAACAGTATTAAAAATTTGTTCTATTAATCCCTAAATTGGTAAAACATCGGAGTTTTAATTAAAGATTAGTGAAAATTAATTTATGTGAAGCAACAACTGCTGTATTAAGGGTAACAATCGACAAGACAATTTTAATTTTAAAGATATAAGAATTTTCTTGTTACCAGTAAGTATTATTGTATTTTTAGTATTCGGACTCTCTAATGAATAGAGAAATGGTATCTTTAATTCATCCATTATTTGGTGAATAGCCCTTATTTTAACGGAACTGATGAAAACAGAGTCGCTAAAAGCAACCCTGCTTACCCTATAAGGAATTATAGATCTACATTACGCGAGTCAATTTAATGCTAATCATCTCAACAAAAATCTATGCAAAGTAACAATTAGAACGTTGATGTCTAATGTTAGGAGCAAAAGTGCTACGACGTAGCACGTAGAGGTCTCACAGGTCTCACACGCACGGAAGTTGTACAAAGTGTGTATATTTTTGTATCCTTTGGTCTTATGGTTATATAATAATAACAACATAATATCACAATATCATATATCCGCGAAGGAGTAGGCAGAGGTGCACATTACGGCACTTAATGCCATTTTATAATGTAACACCCACTTTTCACTATTCATATTATAAGTCCCTTGTAATAGTGGGGTGAACCTATTGCCATATAGCGAGCACAATTCCAGACTCCGTGCTACTACTGAGATATTTTTATATGATTATATTTTACAGTAATATATTTGTAATTTAAACTGAGACAGAAAACTAGAATAGTTCATTTGATAAAAAATTAAAGCACATGTATCATACATTCCTTGGCGTAACTAATCTAAAATCTTCACGGTCACAACCGTCGATACATACATATGTATGAAATGTACAAAAAATCCACCTGTTCACCTCTTGCCCCTAACTGTAACGTTAATTAATTCGATTCCCAGTCAAACGTCAGTGGGACTCGATGACTCGATGACTCGATGACTATTGATACTGTTCCGTCTCGTATGAAGAGCCGACAAGTCGATGTGATCGACTTTTTTGCGGCGACCATTCAAACGAAATTAGATTCGGATTCGTAACGTTTTACATTTCTTCGGCTCGACTGCATCTATACATATCACATGTATGTCTATGTGGAATCGTGTAGAATCGTCTTGTGTTTTTTAATGTTATGAAATAAGTAGAAAATTTGTATATTATTTAATTATTGTTCCTAAAAAAGGCTGCGAAAAATGTCGTAAAAAATTGATAAAAAAATGGTTTTTCTAATTACTCTAAAGGAAAATAGTTTAGAGCTAAAGGAATATATTTTCTTTGAAATTAATAAAATGGAGTTTTCTTTGCTGCCATTCGCCGTTCTTACAGATGAATTTTGAAAAATCTATTAAAATATCTACCTATTTAATACAATAATGTTCAATATTTATGACATCCAATTTTATATTATAAGTACATCAGTTTTTTTTATATAAAAGAAGCCGTCAACATCAAACGTTGCGAATAAACGTTAAATGTTTTATAATAAATATGTCCAAAACTGGTATAATATGAATAAAATATAACAAGTTACTAGTTATTTGAAATTATTTTGTATTCCCACAAGCATAGCAATACAAGAACAGTTTAAAAATAATAAATGTCGTGACTTTTAATAAAATAACGAAACATGTGTATCACGTTCATATTTGTACGTAAGTCTTGTACAAAAATGACTTTAATTACTATAGTAAAGTAAAAACTAAGTATGCAGTGTATTTTTTAATTTAAAATTACTAATTACAACATAACCATTTACACCTTTAAGTGAATAAAAACTACCTCCCGGAGGCGATAAGTGTTTATTGCATACTAGTTTTGCACGCGGCTTTGTTTGGTAAACGTCTTCGCCTTTTTCATGGACGTCTCTTAATTAAGATGTTGACAAATAGTTTTTTCAATCGTCCACTAATTGGTAACATGTAATATTGTAACTAAATGACAAACTATTCTGAGTTAAATTGTTAACATCATTTTGTGTTGTTCATTTTTTTCTTTTGTTTACAGAATTTATTCACTTTTAATACTCGCATTACTTTATTTGAATAAGACAAAAGGGAAGCGTGGTACATTGGAGCATTTCTTTAAAATCTTAAAATTAATTATGATACGAACAGACAAAACAGTAAATCAACTTTTACTAGTACAAATAATTAACAATGAAAGCATTAATTACATGTAATTGATGGCGTAAATGCACAAAAATGTAAATAGCTGACAATTAACAACATTCATAATGACAGATGTATTGTTTTAAATGTCATGAGAATATAACGAATAGATACACTCGCTAGATAACATTGAGCCATCGTTACACTAAATATTCAATAGATAAAACTTACAAAGGTTGCATTAGGTGTAGCAAATTTTTTTATATTTTCATTTAACATAACATAACATCACGCCTCTTTATCCCCGAACGGGTAGGCAGAGGTGCACACAGAAGTAACAACCCACTTTTCACTATTTATGTTATGAGTCCCATGTAACAGGGGGTGAGCCTATTGCCATATATCGCGCACATTTCCATACTCCGTGCTACTATTGAGATTTTTTTAAACCCAGTAATACTTTGCCCGGCCCGGGAATCGAACCCGAGACCCCTTGCCCGGCAGTCGCACTTGCGACCTTTCGACCAACGAGGCAGTATTTTTAAATTGACAAAAAAAGGAATGGCATCATAAAACAATTAACCTCTTGTAACCTCTTGGAAGAATTTATATCAGATATGGATGGATATATAGAAATAGGCTGTAGTCTTATTAAAAATGCGGTATTCGAGTTATTCCATCCTTTTTCCTAACATTATTTTACTTAAGAATTAAATACAGTCAGCTGTCATCCATTTGATCATTCGACGCATTCAACTAAACAGTCTTAAATGCATTGATGTATTCTGTTTCATTTCATAATAAATATTACGGCAATATCTGAAATATAGAATTAAATTCAAATTATTAATATTACATTTCCTTCAGACGTCACTATAACATAATTTTATTTCAGGTCATGTTTCGCTAGTAGGCCCCTGCGGCGGCGGGCGTATGGAGGTAGCCAAACAACCCACATACATGATAAGCGATAATAATTTAATATGCCGTTTGCTCCAGACCAAATTGAGCAATTTATACACGTCCGGCGCAGGCGCATGATCAGTTGCGTGCGCGCAACATAATGAATTCTTATTATTCCAGTACCAGGTAGTACTCAGGTAATTAACATCAACTCATCTTGTTATTGATTTTCTTAACGAAATGTTCATTGCCAATGAAAAGTTCTTGAGCTACTGTATCGAATAAAGACAGTCTGTACTAAAGAAAATATGCTAAAAGCTAATCAAAAGTTGTCCATTAATATAGATAAAAATTCAACATAAAATAAGCAAAACGATAAAAGCGATCATACCTTTCCTCAATAATCACAACATTGATACATGAGTAACAAAATAAAACACAAATCGAAACATATGTATAAATTGATGCTGACTCAGTATCAACTTTTTACACGATATCAGTCATTATGTCCGTCTATTATTTAGATATTTTAATCAAGACGATCAATTGTTACGCGTAGATATAAAGGAAGGTAATTAATAATAAGAGAGAGCGGCTCTTGCCACATGCCGAAGCAAAAACCGAATGAAAACGGACCGATTAGAAACGGACTACACAATCCTATGACGTTTGTTCCTTTCAGCCCTTTTTGCTTTGTGCTCCGTGTATTTCTGATCATTTGCGAGCCACAACAGACACCAAACAAAAGAACGAATATCGAATAAACAAGTCATCAATTTATAGAAATAAAAGTCATCGATTAAGCGAAGGTTTTTAGTGATCGAATTTATTAGAGTCGCAGCTTCGCGGAAGTTGTTCATAAATTCGTGGAGGTATGTTGGCAGCTCGTTTTTTATCAAACGAAATGATTAATACTATGTTTATTTCATTACTTTTCTACCTTTCTATTTCTTTTTGGTTTGATTTTCTGAGGATTTTTTATTCATCCGAAGAAATGAAAGATTAAACGTTAGTTTTCGAAAATAACAGGATTATCTGATGTTCTTTTTTAAACGTTATTGACATCTCATACTAATTTCTTCTTGCCTCATTGTCTACCCTTACAGTTTTAAAAATACTGATCTCGCACTAAAGTTTACCCTTCACTTAGAAATTCACAAGTGTCGATTGGATTAGTTATCTAGAGTCTGCGGGTTCATCATCATCATTCATCGCTTATTTTACATTGCATGGTTTTCGGACTTTCCGATATTTAATTGAAATCGTTGAAGGATCTACCGACTATGTATTTTGAGATTATCGTGACTTTATAAAATTTGGGAGGTATGATTAAGTTTAATTAGTAACTTTCAGTACGTACACACCCTTCAACCTATGTCTAGAGGTAATCTAAATACACAAAACTTGTCTGCTGATTGCACAGTTTTTCTCCTATAATACTACACTGATATACCTAAATCATATCTGTAAACGATCCCAGGAGATTACAATGTAAAAGTTAAATGTTCAACCCGTAACTATGTCTATGACCATCTAAGCGGTATCGGGCTGCGCAACCGCAACCAATCGCCAACCGCTGCCGCCCACAAAAACCGATCAAAGTTGCCGCGCCACCACGAATGAAACGCGACAAATTGCTTCCATTTTCAAAATAGACCAATCGCTTAAAAAAACGAAGTGGAGGAGAGCGGCCTCACGAGAAACTCGACCACGACTAATTGCGCGTTTTAGTGAGGAAACCACGATTACATTCATCATCAACAGCCTATAAATGCCCACTGCTGAGCAAAGCCTCTTCTCACACGGAGAAGGTTAGAGCGTTAATCACCACGCTTGCTCAATGCGGGTTGGCGATTTCAAACTTATAATTAGAAATTATAAGTCCAGGTTTCCTCACGATGTTTTTCCTTCACCATTTATCAGTGGTGTCTAAATAATATTAGAAAGTACATATAACTCGGAAAAAGCCACATTGGTACTTGCCGTTGGTAGGGTTCGAACCCGCACCCTCATGCATGAGAAGCGAGCGTCTTAAACCTCCAGGCCACCACGACACTGTTTACATTAGATGTTACATATTACTACGTCTAATTCAGACTAAGTCTAATCAATCTATCTATCCATCTTTGGGAGGAGCACTTAACAGTAAATTACCTAGAAAATATTTAATCTTCACGAAACTTTGAAACATAGAGGTCCCAACATTTGCGAAGTGCGTCTACCTAACTAAATGTTAAGTTTCTAGCCCGTACTATGTGACTGACAAATCTCTAAAATTTTCGTGCTCCCAGAGTTTAAAGACTTGAATAAAGTCCTGCTAAAATTCCTGAAGCTTTTTCAAGTTTTTATTAATCTAACTAAATCTCACAATTAATTACAACTCCCAAAATTATTTGCTAGATATTTTAAAATGTATGAACGTCATTTTCCACCCACAAACAGATGGAGGTAAAATGTCCCGGCTTATTTTATTTTAAGCTAGAATTGCCTTTTTCGGGTGACTCAAAGTAACTACCAAAATAATCAAGCATAGGTACTATTTAAGGATATATTCTATAATTCATGAAATTATGATATAACACTGACAAATTAAATAAATTATAGAGAAGAGGCGATAAATTAATAACTCTATGGTTGTATTCAAATGTATTCTTTGTAAAATGATCGTAAAAATACCGACGAACAAACGGACTGTATGTCATTAAAAATATATAAAATATATAATGTGTAATAAAGTAGGAGTTTAGTACAGAGGTATAAAAACCAGTGATATGTTCCAAAACATGTTTTCTTGTAGCCTTAATTCTACATTAAAAATGAATGAATTAATGAAACAATGTAGTACCCATGAAATATCTATTATAGTAACTACGCATTTATAGGTTTATAGAATCTCGAGAAAATACCCCTATTTTTACCATTACAATAATAGTAATTGATACAAATTCTGAGAAAAATATTAGACGGGGTTTCGATCGAAAATCAATTTTTGTGAAGCAAAAACGACACTAGCAAGCAACTGTACACTTTACCTAACCAGAATACAGTTCAGTTTCCTTCGTAAAATTAAAGAAAAACATTATAATCAATTTTCATAGAGGTTTGCAGAAAAATACGCATAATTGGAAGAAATTGATGGCATTATCGATATTTGTGCGTAAACAAGGAGGGTGATCAGACATAATGGGTAATCATAAACTTAGAATTGTTGCAAAGCTTGCGCAGGGGCCGTTATCAAGATCTAGCCAATCAGTGCCATTCAACACTGAACAGGATTAAATAATAGCCAATAATTGATCATTTTCTTGATAAAATTCATATTGATGTCATGTCGTTTAGGGGAAGCTTTTTTGTATATCGCATAGTTTAATTGCTGACCAAAAATCATATGTGTATTTTTATTTAGATATATATGTAGATAAGATTTTGGAAACTGTGTATAACTGTAATGAGACAAAGATTACGCATTTGTCCTGTTGTCATATAAAAAATATACGAATTTATTTCAAAAAATACTAGTCTTATTATTATAAGTATTACATTTACTTGAACGGACTGGGCTCCATGAGATAAAGCTTTTTCCTTGAAAAAAAATATCATTAATGGTGAGAACCTAATGAACAACTAATTTCTCCAGAAAAAGGGCATTAACTAAAATTGGTGCCTTTCTTTTTTCTGGCGGAAGCCAATGATTTATGGAAAATATTATTTAGAATGGCATTACAAACGAAATTATCTATGGGCTCATATATGGAAATCTCAGCCTGTACTGAGTTATGAATGTTGAAAGGAGCTGGAGTCAAACATTTTACTTTGGTTTTTTTATTCAAATTATTCATATTTTTGTCACAATTCCTAATTTCAAATTGCGCGCCACTGTATGCCGGACACAGGAACACCATATCACACCACAATATATCCATATTGCCAGGCACTTATTTTAATTACCTATTTTCTCTCAGTCGATAACTTGTGAGATGCTTCTAGGAGTTGTGCCATGAAGCATCATGGGCGTCAGCTGTGGCACTAGTGGCGGGTTGAGTAGTGATAACCGTCCAAACATCTAATAAATTATTTTTTTTTCTGGTGGAAGACTCGTCTACTTTAAAGTTAGCATAAGAATTGAAGAAAGGAAACCGTCGACTTTGTAAAGTGATAGACTATACGTCAGATGAGCGCAGAATTTTTTCATATAATATGATCTGTCGAAATATAATCCATCACTTTGTGACTGAATGACGATATCTTTGTACAGAATCTTATGCTAGCTGTAGATTAAAGTATTAACTGTAGTTAGATTAGTTAATAATCGGAAGTAAGTCGGGAGAAGTAGACAGAAAAATGGTTTTTTCGTGTTTGACGACTGCCGCTACTCAATCCGCTACCAACGCCACAGTTGACAAACATAAATCGTATACATATAAAGTGAACACGCTAGCCAATCAACCGAAATATTTTTTTTTTTTTTACTTCAGCAGTGACCAGTTAATGGTTCACTCTGCTCTGATTCCGTTTCCGAACAAAAATAAATAAATAAACACAAAAAAAATGTCTACAATAAGCTTTATTATATTCATTGAAATCGTTTATAAACATTTATTACAAAATATTTCTGACAAGAAAATGAAGAAATATGCGTTGTATGGGTCACCATCAACAAAATAACAGGGATAATATAGCACTTATATAGATAATATAGATAATATAACGTTTAAAAAAAAAAAAAAGTACTGAAGTTACATAATAACCACTTAATATAACACCACGCCTTTTATTCTCGAAGGGGTAGGCTCTGCCTGTATATTATACCACTGTACAATGTAAACCCACTTTTTACTATTTATGTTATGAGTCCCATGTAATAGGGGGTGAGCCTATTGCCATACACCGGGCACAGTTCCAGACTCCGTGCTACTATTGACATTTTTTTAAAAACCCAGTAATCATTTTCCCTACCCGAGAATCGAACCTGAGATCCCGGCAGTAGCACTTGCGACCACTTGACCAACGAGGTAGTCTAGTAATAACCACTTAATTGAAAGTTATATATTATTTTAAATAAACCATTCTGCCTCGGGAAGCACCCACACGAAATGCAACCTCTGTTACATACAACAATCATAATTTATTACTACACAGTTATTTTTTAAACACAAAATAAATAAAAATAGATTTCCATTTATTGATTTCCCACTATTTGTTTCTACACGAATTTGTTCACTTAGGAAAAAACATTCGTTTTGACACCGAAGATTGTATCATACGTAATGGTATCAATTCATCAGTGGGAAAAGTAATTCGATATCTTAAACCAACGGCATATTGACATATTATAACTGGCTATGGGTATTTAATAACCGCTTGTTATTTTTGTAAAGAAATATGAGTGTTTGATAAGCGTGGAAGTGTTAATAGAAGCGCACCACGCCTCCACACGCCCCGACTACGCCCAACCACCTACACGGTCGTTATTTCATTTAAAACAAATTAATTTTACTTAACATCTCAAAAAAGTTTTAAATAATCGTTCTACTGAGAAATTTATTCGCTAATTTAAAACTTTTTACCGCTGTCATCTTGTACTTACATGGATAGGTTTCATAAGGATATTGAAGTTGTATGTTATTCTACTTCTTATTATGTGTATAGAAAAATGAGGTTTTCAACATTCGTGCAATTGACCTATTGGATAGAAAATAAGGCTGTGTTCTCCATGGATGGCATTTTATTAAATAAAAAAATGGAAAATATATTTTTTTAAACTGCCAGTAGTTAAAACAATTGGGCACTTGCCAACTAGTCAAATTCAATACTTTTTTCGAACTGTCAAAAACGACAGTTTTCTATGAATTTTGTACGAGTGTGTATGGTGACATCACGTTTTTTATCTTAAAACTTTACTGGAAAAATACCAAAATTAAGTTGGTCATAAAATCAATAATTGTAAGTTTGTTTTTTTTTAATTTTTATTGAATTTTGCATATTTTATTGTATTGGACAGTCGAAATAATTTATTTTTGACTAGGGAAAGTACCCAATTTTTGAAATGTCCATAGCCTTGTGCAGTTTCCGTAAATAGGTACTACATATATATGTAAAATGCTGTACTGTCATTTTCAATAAACCCCTTCAGACAAAAACAAACAAAGCCTTTAATATTAATCTAATTTATAAGGTCCTCGTCGATTTACTGTGTTCGTAAATATGTCAAGAAAGCGGTCGTCATGTCGATTTCGATTAAGTTTTTTACTTCACTATCAATGAAGACAGACAAGCAATATGTTTCTTTTTTATTTGAGATATAATTGTGGTAATGTATACCTAGATTTGTACTTAATATGTAGTTTCATTAAAAAGTCTAAATTTAAAAAATAGTAACTAACTAGTTCTCTTGGCATTCTGTAAGTAACTGCATCTATGGAATTCGCCATGTTGGTATCCTGCATGGTCTCTTCTTTCTATTTGGCATGTCAGTGTTACTTACTCAACTTAAGAATTGACAAATGTTTACCTAGCACAATAAAAACAGCACGAACTGCATTTACATCATCATTATCTAATATCTGTGTTATGTTGGCAGGGATGACACTTATCGGTATAGTGACAGGCGACACGAGCTTTGGTCTCGTTAAAATTTCGGTAAACAAGTGTTTGATATTTGGCTAGTGATCAATTTACGGTGAACACATCCTGCAACCCTTACACCGAGGTAATATAGCCTTGCTAGTGTTGTAGAAAGGCACTTATGGGCCCGGCGCGTTTTTCTCGGCGTTATGGCGACTCCCGCGGGGCACTGCGGGGTGCTCCGCCCCCACTTAACGCAATTTATTGCGCGACCCTTTAATAAATAAATAAATAACCGAGGAAAATTCAATGATATACAACCGCGCGTGCTGCGGGCTTGTTCTTCTCTCTTCAAGAAATAACTTGTGAAAAATTGCCGCAATTTCCGAAAATGGATTTTTATTATGTTTCGATGTAAAAATAAATAACTGAATTAGATCGAAAATATAACGAGCTAAATATATTATCTTTATAGTTTGTACGTTTTTAGTTTACTTTCGTTTGTTACGAGCTATTTTAAAACCTACATTAGAAACCAAGTTGTTTTATTTCAACATTTTTATGAGAACTCCTCATTATATTTTCATTATATTGAGTTTTGATTATATTCATGAAGGTTCTTGTATCATTGGGATCGCGAACCTAAGTTAGCTGTGTAGACCCAACATTTAAGTCATAACATCATTTCTATTTTTGTATAGAAACGCCACCATGCGCATCCGACTCCAGGAAGATAGCACGGAACCAATCCAATTGCAGAAAGGCGTGAGACAGGGAGACGTGATTTCTCCGAAACTGTTCATCAACGCATTGAAGGACGTTTTCAAGCTCTTAAACTGGAGTGGACTGGACACCAATATCAATGGCGAATACATCACACACCTCCGCTTCGCCGATGATGTAGTCATCATGTCGGTGTCGTTGGAGGACCTAAACACCATGCTCAGCAACGTCGATATCGTCTCCCAACAGGTGGGTCTTGAACATGGACAAGACCAAAATCATGTCAAACATCTGTGTTGCACCTGTACCGGTCATCGTTGGGAACGATATCCTCGAAGTTGTAGACCATTATACATACTTAGGGCAGATTATACAGCTAGGTAGGTCCAATTTCAACAAAGAGATCGCCCGAAGAATCCAACTTGGATGGGCAGCGTTCGGGAAGTTATGCAAAAACTTCTCATCGAAAATCCCTCAGTGCCTAAAAACTATAGGATGTTCAACCAGTGTGTGTTGCCGGTGATGACGCATGGTACCGAGACGTGGTCCCCGACTTCTGGCCTTCTGGAGAAGCTCAAAGTCGCTCAGCGTGCGATGGAGAGAGCTATGCTCGGGGTTTCTTTGCGCGACAAAATCCAAAATAAGGAAATTCGCCAAAGAACAAGAGGTACCGACATAGCTCGCAAAATCTGCAGACTGAAGTGGGCATGCCACGTCGCTCGAAGGACTGATGGCAGATGGGCCAGGAAAATCTTCGAGTGGAGACCACGGACCGGAAAATGAAGCGTGGGCAGACCTCCCGCTAGGTGGACCGACGACATCGCCAGAGTTGTGGGAAGCCAGTGGATGCAGGTGGCGAGTTGTCGTTCGACGTGGAGGCCTTTGTCCAGCAGTGGACATCTTCCGCCTGTTGATGATGATCATTTCTATTCCATAACATGGACGTTCAATGACTAAATGCAGGATGACTTGTATTACTATCTCTAACAATGTGCTTTCAGTAATAAGGTACATCAATAAATTATCTTATTAGTATCTATCATATCTCTACTGTAATTGAAACACCTGATGTGTGACGGTTATCTTAATTTATACTGAGTCACAGTTTTAATTCGCAAATCTAATGTTCTCAAATTTTTTCAGTTTGCGTAGTAGTCTTCCAGTAGGTTTTGTCTATACATCTTTTTGTTATTTTTTTTAAGCGGGGAAAATCATCGAATGACTGCTCCCGCCTTAGAGTCAGACTCTAACTGACTAAAAACCACCCTGTTCCTTCTCCTGCACGTCGAGCCGGAGCCCCGGTTACCCGTTAGGTTCTCCGCGACTTGTCTATACATCTAGCATCTACATAGCATAGTCATCTAATTTTTGTGAGAAATATAAAAACAGCTAACCGTTCACATTGATATCTGGTTGATTGTCGCTTAATACATGTACTTAACGCTGTAAGCAAAACAAAAACATTAGCTTTTTAGTATCCAATGTTCATACCTATAACTTACTTAATAATATGTTTTGTATTTGTTGAGTTTTTGTAAGTTCTTCAATATTTTTAAACCAACTTTATACCAAACTTTTGTTACTCACAAGAGAAATCTTTTTTTGCATGAAATACTAATAATTTATGTGAAAATTGGAAAACTCACCAGGCAACTTTCAACAACTCACCCTCTGCCGAAATTACCGGACTATGATTATTCTAAAATGTCTGCCAAGCTTTCAACGCATGCGGGGAATTTACGTGGAAAACATTGTTTTATTTGCCTTTTGTGTTTACTGAAATAAAATCATTATTGGGAACTTTTTTAAAGTTTTGTTTACGCACGTAGAATAGCCCCGTATAATTAATACGGCAGATACGGCGCTAGCTACGCCTCGGATACTAAAATATCGTTTTATTTCAAGAATATATGAAACTTTTCAACTGTAAATATACATATTTGCATACAAACTCCTCTCAACAACACTTTGAGAACCTCTGTAAAGAAGATTAAATTCGCTATTATTAACGTGACTGATGTTACTTTCATTACTCTTGCGTCAAATGTTATAAAACGGCCACTCATCATGAAAAAGCATTTATGGAAGTGTCAATCTATGGAAAAATTAATTTCGCCGACACTACTCGAGGTATGAATATATGAATGTCGTCAACACATTACCTGTTAATGCCTTTATTTGCGGGCTTGCCGACGACGGTGAGCAAGGGTGGCTCGCCGCCCGACCAGAACCAGACCCGAGCGTACTCAAAGCGCCATCAGACCACCACGGATGGGGCCCAATAGGACTGATGCCGATACGGAGCCGCGGAGGACTTATCCGGTTGCTGGGGCTCGGGCACGAAAGGCAGGAGTAGGAACGGGGTCGTTTTTAGTCTGAAAGTGTCTGACACTCCCTCCCGCCTCACTCAGGCGGGAGCAGTCATTCGATGATCCCCCCCCCCCTTAAAAAAGAATATTCCTTTATTTAACACTAACAGCCCGTCCCGGCTTCGCACGGGGTAGACAATTATTTATTTTTGGAAATTTGGATTGTTGTAGTGACATAACTACAATAGTTGGCCATATGCTACCCCTCAGTTTTTTGTAGACATTACGATGTTCTTCAATATTGTTGTACATTATTTTATTCTATCGCTAATAGTTTCGGCAGCGCATTCGACGAATGACATTTTAAGACTCATTTTTCTACACCTTCGGTTACATTGTTCAAATTTTACCAAGGATCGCTAATTTTTATCAAAATGAAATGTAGCCTATGTCAAATTGGAAGAATGTAGCATTCTATTGGTGAAAGATGTTTTTAAATCGGCGCAGTACTTTTTGAGCCTATTCATTACAAACATACAAACATACAAAAATGGGTACAAATCTTTCCTCTTTATAATATTAGTATAGATTAATGTCGAAATTCTCAAACGCTTCACAATTTTAAGTCGCTTAAGTATAGTTCTGTCACTACAAATTCTTTGTAAAATGACAGAGATGCCACCGTGTTTAAATAGTACTTAATAAGTACTTACACTAAAATTGAGGAGCCTTTTAGTAGTCGGGGCGTAAGTAACATCATCGGTGAAACAATGGAATAACGGTTTAATTCAGAAAGAAGGGATGATGACAGGGCATGAAAATTAAAAATTATATTAGTCCGTCTGTTAGATAATGAAAAAAAAAATTAATATGTAGGTATTTTTAATCAAAGTTTAGGAGTGGGAGCTAGCTACGTCATTTCTACGTATAAAACGTACCTAGAAGTGATGTCATACGATTTCAAATCAATATATCGTTGAAAGTATTTGTTTCTATAAGAAAAAAAAATACATGTCTAATGTTATAAAATAATCTACAAAATGGATATTAAAATAAAAATTAGTCATCTACCCTATTTTCAGAATAGGCTTTTTATGTCGATATTCCTACAGAATTTGGTATCTACATTAAACATATCTACAAAAACCTATTAAACTCCAAGCCGAGGAATCGCAGATTGATAGCTAGTAGATCAATAAAATGATTCCTAATTATGCAAAATCCATTATATCAAATGTAAATATTCAACCTGTATACAAGCCATTTTATTTTAATGCCCATTTAAATAAAATTCGACAGGTTAATCGACATATATCGGAGTTCTATTCTTGTGTTATTCTTAGCTACTTATTAAGAATAGATTGTTCAAATACAATATCGTAGTCATACATATTGCCTCTTTAATATTAAACGATCGGATTATATTATTAATTAATTGGAAAATTACATCTTTTGAATATATATTAAGTCTATTTACTTATTTCATTAAATAATGGACGTTTTTAAAGAATGCTGGATTATAAATATCGAAATTGTGTATTAGATTAATTTATTTATTTTACTGTGTTTCGAGACGATAATAACGAACCAATATGATGATCAGAATCCGTGTAGCTTACAAATGTACTAGTACAAGTAACGGTTAATCTCCTAGTGGCCACGTCGGGATGGTGATATTTTACATGAGCAGTAGACGAGCGGGTCTCGATGCCGATGCCTGGTACAAAAAGTACAAACTCATTAGTAAGGACCGACCGGGAGCACAAGAATTAATGAAGGTGAACAATAATTTAGGGTTTAATTAAAAGTGCAGCCCCCCGCGGCGTCGCCTCCGCACCCCGCGCCTCGCCACACAATTATTATTTCTACATAATTTGTGAAAGCTGTAATTTAATAAAACTCACTACCAACCTTCTCTAAGATGGTGGGGAATTTGAAAATTTTGTTAATAAAGAGTTATGAGACCTCCTTGTTATCTTACGATGTATGGTGTTGTAAACGTTGTAAGTACTTGCACAGTACGTAAATAAATATAGCTGGAAAACTGAATACTTTTTGTTTTCGTTATGCTTTTTGTGTTTAGTGCCAAGGCATAATGCCATGCTTTAGAAACACAAACCTGGCCTGTCGTACGATATTTATGACATCACCAAAATATTTGGTAACAAGTTAAACATAAAAACATTATGTTAAACTGTCGCATAATAAGGATACAAACTTTCTTTAGTTTTTACACACCTCCACATAATTAGCCGTGGCCCATAAATAAATATTTTATGAGCCCTCTGACTGGCTACCTGCACTGATTATTTACAGCCCTTTATAAAACAACAAGTGATTTACAATTACTCAAAATACTTGCGTAAACAAAAATGTTGAGTGTCAACGTCTTTTCTCACCGGTATCGAATTGAACAATGCGCATTGAGCTCGACCCCGGACTAAAAGAATGGCGATTATTCTACAAAACACTGTTATTACGGCAACACAATAGGCTTGATGAACAAGGGGGATCAATAATAGAAATCTACCATCAAATAACTATTCAGATGAATCTATTTAGAAATTTCTATTAAGTTTAATACCTGTCAAAGTCCTTCTACATAAAATAACGCTATATTTTCAACGTGGCACCTAAATTAATTAAAATCAAAATATATACAGATATTTCTTCTCGGAGTTGATCTCTAGAGCTATAAAAGAAATATTTCTGTATAATAGACACAGCGTGTAGTACGCACACTGAGCAATTACGAGTTCTTTATCGTCATCCAATGAATGAGTTAAACGATATTTCAGATACCAGCCCATTACAGAACACGTGTCCTCTGAAGTTTTTCTTGCAGTTGAACGTTTGTCATGTTTCTTGGACACTTGCCGTTGTAAAAAAGTAATTTGTGATCACAAATAACAAAGCATCCGTGACACGATGTCACGGCCGAGTGTAGCGGCGCGCGCGCACCACCCTTGACGCGTGAAACAATGGCGCTGCGCCGAAACCCGAAACCGAACGGAAGTGCGCGGACCCCTGGGATGCGGTGATTTTCTTGCGCTCGCGCTCTTAAAACTTTTCAACGGCGCAAAGAGGGCTAATGGGCAATAGCATTTTTGTTATCGGCGGAGCATTGAAGTCAACTCGCGACGCTCATTGTTCAAGCGTATAATTATCCGCACATTCTTTTATTGTTGCGCATAAAATCAAAGAATATGTTATATTCATTTTCCCCTGACTTTTGACTTGGAGCATATTGAGCAAACTCAATGGAAGACGGTTAAATGTTCTCACGAGTTAATGCGCCTCAAGTGTTCTTAGGAATAAGATGTTTTTCAAAAGAAAATGGCTACCTACTCTCTAAAATTGTATACTTATTTCTAGTTGATGTCGCGGAGAACCTAACGGGTTACCGGGGCTCCGGCTCGACGTGCAAGAGAAGGAACGGGGTGATTTTTAAGTCAGTAAGAGTACACTCCCTCCCGCCTCACCAAGGCGGGAGCAGTCATTCAATGATTTCCCCCCTTAAAAAAAATAAAAATCTAGTTGATACTTATTACTTTCTTCAAAGTTCAAGGTGATCTTTGCTTAAAAACATGCGGATGGCCGTGACTGTCATATAATAACAAAACAGTCCATTGTCTTGACACCTTCGTTCCGTGTTGACATCCTTTATCACAAAACCTCTAATCCCTTCTGATATCAACATAATTTTTTATATGTGCACTTAAAGTCACGAGACGTAATATCAGCAATCAGGAGTGCTCCAGTCGAGACCTCTACACCATCCATATGTCGCCGTTGAACAAGGCTTTGTCGCCAAGTGGTAAGTAGGTACTTAATCCCCTACAAAGTCGTCGGTCACGTGCGCTCTTCAAGAGGTTAGATAATGCCCACTTCTGTGACCATTTAGCAAAAGGTCGTTCAACGAATCATTGCACATTAGAAAACCCTTGTTATTCATTTAATGTCTTTGTGTTTTAACACGTGTCTTACCTTACAATAATTATTTGTTAATGATAAATGTATGATGAAATCCCAGACTTATCCACTTGACTTTTTTATGGAATAAGTTGGAAAACGTGCAGACAGAACACCTGAAGATGGTAAGCAATCGTCGCCGCCCATGAACAACACCAAACACAAAACACCAACGGCCTTACAAGTGCGTCACTGGCCTTTTGGGGATTCGGAATTTGAAAATTCATTTTGGGGATTCAGGGATTGGGGAGATTGAGGAGGTCCGGTAACATTACTTACGAAACACAATGCTTGCGTTGTTTCACGTCGGTTATCTGTGGGCCGTGGTATCACTGTGGTCGAACCAGCCCAATCGTGCCGAAGCAAAGCTCTTCTACACTTATTTCAAATATAGAGGTAATTTTAAGTAAGTACATATTATGTTATGCAGAAATCATACTTTATTGAAGTAAGTATTTCCAGTGCTGCCTGTATACACCCGCAACTATAGAGGGGGATGGGTTTTCTGGTATCGTCCTTCACAAGGCTTTTTTTTAATAACATCTCAAGCGTTGTTTTACGTCATTTTTATGTGAAAGCTTGGTATCACTCCGATAGAGCCTACTCGTTCATGCCTAAGCACGGTTCTCGCACGTAAATATGATGAAAATTAAAAAACATTGCAATCGCACTAGGAATCTCTTGTTAACCGAGTCATACTATTTCGTAATTCATAAAGTATTTTAGATAAATACTTATTAATAAAAAATACACTTAATTTTAAATAGCGCATGTATTTACAGCTGTCACGTACGTACATTTTATAACTTTGAACGTCATTGTTTAGTTTCATTCATTACACACGTCAATACTTTTATCCACCGTGTTATCAAATATCTACATACATACCTAAATCACGTGTTGACTAATTATACAATATTGTTATGTAGATAACGTGTTTATTTAATTTGTTTGTTTGAATGCATTTCTATAACAGGACAGGACCATAAATAAAAGAAATAATTTTTGATTGACTTTTGTTTTGATTTTGACAACTATGTATTTTTAATTTTGTACACTTTTACAACACTCATTGTTGGTTATCTCCACAAGCATCAGCTATTTCTACAAAAGCATGTACGCAATCGTCAAAAACTCCGCAACTGAACTCCTGAAGCCAAGAGTCTTCTGATGGTGACCAACCATCAACCTGAAGCGTCGCCGTCAGCCATAGACACACGCAATAATATAGCAATTAAAAGGTCAAGTACCTAACTTAATTTTTTTAGCAAATAGAACCTTCCTAATGCAATGAAATTGATGATGAAACAAACGAATTCATTATGTATCAAAATTGCTTGAGATTTGATTAGATTGTGACTCACAATGAATTTATAGGTGCTAAATTGATAGCATTACATATTTACTTAAGTTTATCAGTTTAGTCACTGAGGGGCTGCAGCAATGTTTGATAATATTTCGCCGAACTTATCGAAATAACTAAATCAATTAATTTTAGATCTACGTCTTACACGATATCCAACTCTTCAACAATTTAGTTTCTAACCCAAGTCCCATTCTAGTATTTTCTGAATAATAATAGGCGTATGCACACTTCTGCCTCGTTGGCCGAGTGGTCGCACTCGGGTTCGATTCCCGGGTAGGGCAAAGTACTTCTGGGTTTCTTAAAAAAATCTCAATAATAGCACGGAGTCTGGAATTGTGCTCGCTATATGGCAATAGGCTCTCCTCCTATTACATGGGACTTATAATATAAATAGTGCAAATTGGGTGTTTCATTGTAAAATGGCATTAAGTGCCGTAATGTACACCTCTGCCTACCTCTTCGGAGATAAAAGGCTTGATGTTATTGTTTTTTATAGAAACTTCATACCAGAAAAGCCCGTGAACACTATTCTTCAACCGAAACTTTTCAGCTGACCTATTATAGACCTTAAACTAAAGAGATCACTTTATACACAGTTTATTTTTAGCACAAATTCTATTTTCTGCTGTGAACAGCCATCATAAAACAGAAGTTATATCATGAGATACCTACGTACTCACTTACCTACTGTAAGATACTTAAATTCAGGTTAAGCCTGTTCGAGTCTCCATCATCGCATGTTCACGTTTATAATTACTATGACATGCTTAACTAGTTACCTAGAAATTACTTTCTTATAGTGCATTAGAAGTCTAAGTATTGCTACTAATTTTAATATTCAGGTTATTCAGGTCTCTTAAGTCTCTTAACAGCATCTTTATACTTACACCTTAATATCCACATGAAACTGTTGATGGCAAATCCTCCGCTAATGTCACCTACGTGACGGTTAATTGACAATTACTTTTTCAACGGAAGGCAACATAGTCAATCTATTCTTACTCGACTGTAGGAATGCTATAATTTATGGGACTTCTAAATCTTTGTATGTAGGTTAATATCCTCTAGCTATACCTTCACGGCAGACGCAACTACAACTGTTATAAGTAACAACATAACATAACACCTTTTTAATCCGCGAACGGGTACGCAGAGGTACCTATACATTATGCCACTGTACTTACAATGTAATGCCACTTTTCACTATTTATGTTATGAGTCCCATGTAATAAAGGGCTGAGCCTATTGCCATTTACCGGGCACATTTCTAGGCTCCGTGCTTCCACTGAGATTTAAAAAAAACCAGTAATACAATTGCGACCACTCGGCCAATGAGGAAGTGTTGTAAGTACTATTACGGTTTATTACTTAACTTATTTAAGTTGTCTTAATCGTGTGTTATGTCTAAATCAAATGCATTTTCCTGTTACCTAATCATCAGCTGCTGACATGTCAAAAGATTATAAATCTGCTCTTCCTTAAATCATTACTGGCACATAGGATACTACTTATAGCAATAAAAATAAAACTGAAAAAACAAACAGTAGGTACCACGTGTATTCGTTTTTTGTGAAACAAAGAGTTTATGTACCAAAAAAACAACAGATGATTCCAAACAAAATGTTTGCATCTGTCAACTCGTAAAACATTATTGACTTACAAATTCTCGATTTGTATATAGAGATATTAAATACCTTAACCATGGGCGGTTTAACCAGGACCAAAGTGTAGTGGACTTTTTTCAACAAATATAATTTGTTTGATTTGTATGGAGTGAATGGCTGGCAGTAGGCCTGTATTACGTCTGTTGGGCCGCGGCTCAGCACTCATTGTTTGGAGCTCGCGGGAGTCCGCGGAACCCCGCCATTTTCCCCGCAGGGTTCTGCTAAAGACCCAATGCTATGTTAATTTTAAAGTCACCAAATGCCCTGTTGAATTTGTCAGAGAAGAATGGTCTCTTGCCCTTTGAACGTCATTATTCGTGGGCTCGACAATGTAGGTCGAAGCACCGTGAAACGTTCGTATTATGATTACATACATGATTTGTATCCGAGCAGTTTGCAACGACAAAAAACGTTCACGTTGTCATACATACTTCTTGTTGCCGTTACCTTATGATTAGAAACTGGAGTTTTCTTGAACCCATTCAGTAAATATTAAACCACATAGTTCTATGACATTTTTGTGTTTATCTAACCAATAATATTGCGTTATAGCGGAAATCAGGTGAGTCTGTGGATAATTTGAGAAGATTCTGTGTCCTGTTATGTTCAATTAAAACGAAATAATGGGAGTTATGGCCGTTATGGTCGATGGTGTGACCAATCGCTGCGGACGTGTCCCCACGGCCTGCTGTGCGCAGTCGCCACTCTCTTGTCACTCCCACAGAATTACAGTTATCGTTTTTAGGGAAATGACCTTCGAATTACTCCCATATTCGATTATTGATCGACCATTTCATGTTACATAACATTTTCAAAGTTTGAAAGTTCTGGGCAGCCCAATAAAGTAAACATTGTTTATGCTATTTATCAGATCGATGTAGTACAGTGTACAATAAGATTCTTTTGCACATAAATATGTCGTAGTACAACTACACCTATGTTGCCATACCTAATTTCCATTCAAAAAGATTTCACTTATCAACCAAGAATATTGTATATTAATTTGTTGTAACGCGATTGTTTTTAACTATATCACGTGGTTACAGTAAATTATTTAGTTTTTACTCTGGTATAAAAGCGTGCAGTGGATGGCGGCCACAGCGCCGTCGCCGGCCAGCGGGGAGCCGCCGGCACCGGCCCCTTGCATAAATACTACAAATATCGAAGAATATATTTGAATACGTATGTGTTATTTACTAAAATTAATTTATTCATCCTTTCGGTTGAAATCTCCTGCGCCTCCAATATCAGATATTGGAACAACGATAACAGGTAACTAAGTAGGTATCTTACGATCCATTCACCCTGTCTCTACCTCTTTTAATGAAATCATTTTGCGTTTGCTTTTACATTTGCGCTTTAAAAGTTTGTGAGCAATAAGCGCATAATGTGCTAAGTGTAACATAAGGCAATACGTGTCTTCATAAAGTGTTTTAAAAAGAATACTAAATCTGAAAGTGAACATAAGTAATTTTCAGATTCAGAATAATAAACATCAAATTTTCCCATTAAGGCATTTATGTATACCCACGACCCACGAGGATAGCGTATGTGAAGATTAGGATAAAGTCTACTTACTGTTCAGAGCAGCATCTGCATAATATGGACGTTTTCCTCGAAGTATGTATCTAACCTGTATTAATACTAATTAAACTAATAATCTTTTTATACTATTCTACTACTAACTTTTATTGTCATCATATCCTTAAACCACATATATAGTTAAGTGACTTTAACTTATCTTTCAGGAAACTTTGTCGCCAAAAGGTACTTTCTTACCTTTGAAAGATTCTTTAGACTTTAGTAGCCGCAAGGGTCTAACGTGTAAAACAAAAATTCATTGTTACATGCCCCAAAGTCATAGGTACTCAAGCAAGTTAGTCACACTACTTTCATTTCTTTCAAAAATTTAGCTCTGTACCAAACCATAGTAAGAGTAAGGAGAAAAGGACCGAAAGAAACATCATTCAAATATGTACCCAAATAGAAAAGATAAGTAATGAAAAATTAACAATTTTCATTGAAAAAATGTCCATAGTTGTTTCGGAGCAGACGCATTATCAGTCACAATGTATTTGGTGACTGGCTCTTTCGATTTTCAAATGCTTTGTATTAACGTGGAGTCTGGAATTTTGAGAGAAAAAGATCTTTTAGAATAGAACTATTATCGTTACTGGCGGATGATTGTACCGTTAGGACATGTCTGCTCAACCATTTAGGTGATTTAGGGAATGACAATTAAGTTTGTAGCCATAGCTGTACGTGTTTGAACAACAGAACTAGGTACAAGTATTACTTACAATTCTTCTATAGGTACTTACTAGAGAGAAACAGACAAGTAAGCAAGTCAAAAGGCTTTATACTGAGTCACCTTCTTTCTTCTGACCCTTTTCTCCAGTATTTATTGTACCTACATTTAGATAGGAGAAAAAGTATGTACATTGTACCTCTAAGCCTTGCCGGATATAAAGACACCATAATACAGGATTAGATTAGCCTGAATTCGTATTCAGGGTAACCTAATTCATATACCTACGTTCTTACCTCTTTTCTCATGACATGATTACCTATCATCTGCTTTCTACATGGTTCTATTTTGAACCTCTGGTTAGTCATAGCGAATGATTTAGTAGATATGCTTTCTGAGACATATATATATATCCTGTGGGCCTATATATATATATGGTTAGGGACCATACATTTTCTAAATTACAGATTTCTAGTTTAAATCTTAGACTACTCCCTTATTTGACGACACACTCAACAGCTGGTAATTACATGTGCAGCATTAGGTATAAGTTCTTAGGTACCAGTTTTTTATTGTAATTTTACCAAACATATCTAGCTTCTTTTACTCACATACAAATGACATAGTAACGTTCTTATTACACAGTAAAATAATTTATCGTCCGAGTTATGTTCAATTTCCGCACTTGGCCCGTAGCTGTTCAGACAAATTGGTCAATTAATCACTGTTTATTGTCGCTTCCACAGTTTCATCGAAAAGAACACGCTAGCTGCTTGTAATGCCTTTGTAATGGTTTGTATACATCGTCCAGTTTAAAGGATAGATTGGAGTTAATAATCCCCTTGTAGAATTAATGCAAGAATGTAACACTTCCATGATGGAAGAACGGTAAATCATATACATATAATCATACATAAAACGTTGCACAATTTATTGTAAATGTGAGAGCCCTGTAATTAATTAAATCAAATTAGACTAGTAGATTGCATTTATGTCAGCTTGGAGTTGTCATGCTCACTCAAAGATCTCGTTGGCGGTGGCACGAGCATTGGATCGCTCGATTCCCTACAAAATGGTTGAGTTGGGCGGTGCTAGGGTTCGCCAAATGTTCGTGAACGGGCACCGTCGATTGGAACTGTCGAGTAACCTATGGAGTTTCTTGCTCGTTCTTCTCCATAGGAATCTACGCCTTGGAATGAGCAACTAGCTTCACTTATAAATTTTTGTTGTTTGACGTTCAAAAGTGCCATCCTGGTCTAATTGAAATAAATGATTTTGACTTTGACTTTGACTTTGACAAAGTAAACAGACTGCGCGCAAATTTACATTGATACGGCATTGATTCATGGAACACACACTTTGTCTTTCAAATTTATCAATGTTATGCTCTTTTCATTGTTAAACTTAACCAGGGAACTTAACAACCTGGTAGAGATGGATTAAGTATCTCTGTGGTAGACTCTTGCTTATTAATTTATACATTATCTTACCTTAATCGACAAACCAGATAGGAACAGTGATACATTTACATTCACATCGTGTGTTAATGTCAACATATAAAATTGTACATAAATATTATACCTACTGGGTACTTACCTACCTACGTCTATAAATTTTCTAATACTCATTCAATTACCTTATACGCGCTGTCTATTTAGGTACTTAGTTATCTACTTGTTTTATTATATACTTGGCGAAGGTATAAAGGCTCGTAATTGCAATCATAAATCTCTCCCGAGCCATTTATAAGCGATGCGGGTCCATCTATTAGAGAGGCTGTCGGTACCCTATTTTCTCTCAGGATTTTATTTATTTACACTTGCCTTACGTGGGCGGGAGCTATTGTTTCATAGTGAGTCTGTGGGGAAATTAACATCTGCTGAATTGTGGATGGTGAAATTTGTTACGCTTCGTTTATACAAAAAATAATTCATTTCATACAATAAACTTCATTGGTATGCAGTTATAAGACTGTTTACGGCTTTTTAGAATAGTAGGTAAGTTTGAGCAGCAACATAATAGTAGCCAATTATACCTTTCGCAAACTTGCCTTGAATAATAAATATTATGATCTCAGTTATCTTATGCACCTATTTTGCAGGTATGTACTTATATTCTTACAACTATGTAGGAATGGAGTCAAATGATACGAATTGACGAGATAAACCCATATATTTGTTATCTAATCTGTTCTTTGTAAGAGACTATGAAGCATGTGAGGTTTTCCAGTGTCACGTTCTTGTTTAGGTACGTTCTGCCTACCGATTAGGTACCAAACCTCTATCGTAACTTAGCAAGCGAGTTGATATCTGTTAGTACAACTGTACTTTCAAGAAGACAAAAAGATGTAGCACGTGGAATGCCACGTGCTAAGCATTTTATCCATTTCCAGTCGTTTTTGTTGTGTTCTTTCTTTTTACGGGATAGAGGTAGACGAGTAGACTAATCACCTTATAGTAAGCGATTAGTGTCGCCCATGGATGTCCACAACACCAAAGGAGATTAGTGCTCTCCTTTTCACAAGCCTTTGTTCTATTCATGTAAAATCTATATAAGGAAGGACGTTATTTGAGAAGTTTCTTTTTATTAACATCATGGTCCTACAAACCTGGAAAAGCCAGTGATCGGTACTGAGACGATTAGCACATGGGGTCATGGCCATAGAATAAGCTTTGAGTAAAGTTTAGTCATCACTTTAGCCAAAATTATTTAAGTAGAAGTAGGTAAGGTACCACCGCGTCTGGTTAGTTTCAACATTAAAATACTTACCTACGTAATTTTTTTTAGGATAAGCCCGCCACCTTCTCCCAAAACCACTTAACTCCTGTAAGCCAGGATCTCCAGTACATACAACCATGAAAACGCCGGAACACTGAAGTCCGGCGCGTCCCAGGGACATGAATAACTGTCTTAATTCCTGATGAATCAGAAGATATTATAAGAGGCCTTACCTACCTTATGTATTCTCCAATAAATTCGTTTAGTTTAGGATTGCTGGGAAGTCAGTCCTCACGCGAACATTTCATTTCAATTGTAAAAATGATCAGTGCAAGTATAAAGAGATGCAGTGCAGTTACTGTTTTTGTTTGTCTCGGCAATTTAAAAACTTGAAGCTATTATAGTGGTATATAAATAGATTTTATGTATGGTAAGACATAAATATTTTGCTAAAGAGGGCGGTCGCTAGGGCGTGGCGGCTCGGAGCCCCTCCTAAGAAGCACTCCCACTACGAAACAGGTTCGCAATTACACATCACTGGCTTAATAGGTTATACTTACATACACATCACACACATAGCTACATGGCCTATATCTGTAAAGAAACAACCACATAATATGTATTATGTGTTATCTACACCTATTTTATTGATAACTGCCATTTACCTCGTTTGTAGAGCCGTCACAAGTGCGACTGTTAGAAACTTATATTTATCAATAGACACCACAAGTAATATAATGAAAAGCTTTTTTTGAGGGGGTAAATCTCCTCCAGCCGCGAGTGCGACGAGTATCAGACTCCTACTGACTAAAAGACACCCCGTTTCTACTCCTGCTCGGGCAAGGGCCAGAGCCCCGGTAACACATTAAATTATTCGCGACGTTGTGAAAATCTGGTGTAGAATTCAAAATGTAGAGGAGGAACCTCCATTTGAGTTTTTGTTATCCGCTTGTCCAATTGTTTGGGGAACATAAGGCATATGTTCTAACTGAACGAATATTTCGAAGACAAGTCTATAGTACCTACTTACCTAGTCCATACCCTGGTGATAAACCCTTATCAATCACATGGAGTTATAATATTTATTATCGTTACGTCTAAATGCCGAATGTTAGATATTAGGTATTCGTTGTTTGTTATTTCGTTGTTTATCTTAGTTACCGATACTCGTCGTCTAGGTACTCACGTAAGTACCTACACATCCTGATCTGCGAAAAAATTTAATACATTCCTTCGAGGTGAGAAATACGAGTGTATGATCAGGCCTTGCACAATGAACTGCTACCCTTTTCGACACACTCAAGACATGTCTTGTGTGTTGTTTCTAAGAATGAAAACACTATGAATGTCTTTTCTATCTTTCATAGAATGAGGCAACCTAACCATACCTTGCTTTGTATTAGGTTAGGTTCAAAGTTGGGTTGTTGTTAGCTAGTTCAAGGTTAGGCACAAACAATTTTTTTGATTATGATTTGCTCCTGTGTCGTGGGTGCGTTTACAAACACACGAGTTCATAGACACAATGACCCCCCAAACCAGAAACAACAATTTGTGGATCACACAAAGTGTTGTTCCGTGCGGGAGTCGAACCCGCGACGGCAGTCGGTAGCCCCGCCAATGCACTAACCGTGCAGTCTACGAAAACAAATATGTAGGTACAAAGATAGGTACTTGTAGGTAAGTACCTATCTTACTTGTAGGTAAGTACCAATCTTTGTACGTATCTTTGTATGCCAAAAACGTAATGTCATAATGCTAGAGCTACCAGATTACATTAGCTACTCTTTCGGGGATAAAAGGCAAGCAGAGGTACACATTATACCACTGTACAATGTAACACCCACTTTTCACTATTTATGTTATGAGTCCCATGTAATAGGGGATGAGCCTATTGCCATATATACCGGGCACAATTCCAGACTCCGTGCTACTACTGAAAATATTTAAAAACCCAGTAATACTTTGCCCGACCCGGGAATCGAACCCGAGACCCCTTGCCCGGCAGTCGTACTTACGACCACTCGGCCAAAGAGGCAGCTACCAGATTCTACGATATAAATATCCTATCTTAACCCTTTAACCGCCAAGATTCTGAACTTTCAACTTACCTCCAGCGCCACGTCACTTTAGGTATAAGTTGGAGCAGTGTTGGGAACACTTAATATCGATGCATATATTCTTTATTAATTAAAAAATTAAAATCAATGTTTTATTTACCTACTTAATAAATAATCTAAAAATTTTCAATCTTCAAACGAAGTATACGAAAATGTGTATTCGGGAAATGGGCACGGCGTCGTCCGTTCTCGTGCTGGCGACGGTGACGATGCTCAACGAGCATGTCGTATAAAGTTTAATATTTTCATGTAAACTTCTGAACGGATTTCCGACCGTACGGTTTCCAGCTCAAAAGGTTTTAAAGATGCAAAGTATTCATTTCGTGGATCACTTGGTCTCTGATCAAAAACTTTTGCGTCACCATCTTCTAACTTTGCATAATGGACACATTTGGTTTTGACTGTGTTGATTTATTTGAGAAATAACAAAAACCCAAAAAGGGGCTACAACACTAGTTGCATTGAGTGATAAATATTTAACGTGATTTTACGGTGACGGCGCTAAGGCAACTCACAATACAGCGCTATAATCTCCTTGGCCGCACGTAATATTACGATGTTGGCGACCGGCGATTGTCCGCAGTAGAGCGGTTCTGCGTTATAATTTTTTATATTATTGTTATAAATATTAAATAATTTTAAACTTAAATACATTTTAATTAGTAAGTACAAATACTTGTATCAAAGTAACACTATGGTTATTTTCTAATGAAAGTATACACTTTCATTGCAAATAGTGACAGTAATATCTATAGTGCCTTGTTTGTTCTTAGACAACCTATTAAGTATTTTTCGAATTCGCCCCATCCCTAGTACTCGTACAATTACGTGATTGGCGATACAGATAATGGAGACGGTGACCAGAATTTAATTAAACCTCAAATTTCACAGTATTTATCACTCAAAACATTGAGAAATATCCATAACAATAAAGATTATACCCTACATCTTGAAATTGACACATTTTATATGGAGTTTGTGCCCTATAAGAAGATTTTTAATAAAATAACGTGATTGTACGTATGTGGCGATTCGGACACAGCTTTCGAAAACCGTAATATTACGTTGTCGGCGGTTAAAGGGCGGTTAAAACAATACATCATTCATTGACACCCAGTTACTACTTAAGTGTTAGGTACGTGCGTGCCTAATGACATAAACTGTGATAAACTGATAACACATTATATTGTGTGTACTTACAAATACACAGGTGTGATGCAATACTAGACATTTATTCGTCCATAATATACGTAACATAATTAATTACACTATATTGGAAATAGCTTATTCATTCATACTGAAACGTAGACGTGTGGGACAGGACACTAAGAGGTTTTCATTCAAGATATCGAACACACAGTATTTTTTTTATAAGGGGGGAAAATCATCGAGTTACCGCCTGGGTGAGGCGGGAGGGAGTGTCAGACTCTTACTGACTAAAAACCACTCCGTTCCTTCTCCTGAACGTCGAGCCGGAGCCCCGGTAACCCGTTAGGTTCTCCGCGACTCCGAATCGGCATCGGCCCTGTTGGGCCCCATCTGTGGTGGTCTGATGGTTCTTTGAAGCGCGCGCGGATCGCGACGCGCCGTACGCTCGGGTCTGTTTCTGGTCGGATGGGGAGCCACCCATGCTCGCCGTCCGCAGGCCCGCGCTTACTGTGGCCGGACGTCGTCCCGCGATCCCCGATGCCCGGTGTGTCTTTCGTGATGGCTGGGTTGCGAGGAGGCAGCGCTTCGCTGCCTCACGCGTCCCGCCTCCTCCTTAGAACATACAGTATATAACGACATAAATCATAAATATTTACAACTTAAAATTTACTACAACTAAACTAGTGTATTAAAAACACTAAGGTGATTTAAACAGTTAAAAGTATGACAGTCTTCTTCTACCCCAGGCGAAGGACCTCGCTAGATTGTAAAAAGTATACAATTCATTAGATCTGTGTAGTGTCTACTTAAGTAATAAAACAAAATAAGTATGTAACTACAAAAATCCATAGGTATATTAACACTTACTAGAGCAATCTGGTATTAATCACATATTAAAAGCTTTTGATTGTGTTATAAGGCAACATTGCTAACTTAACTTAAAGTGAATTTCTTGAAAAAATAAATCCATCTATACAACTTTGTCTACGAGAAACTTGCTGACTCTAGAGGTCGATCCTTCGAGCACAAAAATTGCAATTCATTCTAGAATCCTATATCAGGGTCATTGAGTACCTGTTAAATAAAATAAAATAGCCCTTTATTCAGATCCAACTTATAACTGTTACATAATTTAGAATTGCCTAAGATTTGCATTAGGTACTCAAGTCTAGTATCTATAAAATACCTATTAGGTACACACTTATTTTCTGGAGATCTGTTTGCCGGTCGGCAAAGGCCTCCTCCAACCTTTTCCATTCATGGCATTCTTGAGCTAATCTCGAGTACCTACCTAATTACCTACTTAGTTAAATTTAGCACTATCTACATCATGTAGACCACCAATTAGTTACAACAATCAGAAGAAAAATATTTCAAAGAGTCTTTACATTCAAGACAGCTGTCGCATAATCCATTTATGTACAAAGGCCACAATTTCAGCCGTATTTAAATCCTTTTTTATCGTCTACATTTGGTATAGAATTTGCACATCTAGCCATCATAAATGCTCATTCGGTGAGAGCGCGTGCGCCGACGGGAGATCTCTATATGTGGTCGCGACCACCGCGGCGCGAGTCACCGCGCGCCGTCAATGATCCTTCACAACTATGCGCGTACGCAGCTGTCATAGCTGTATGACTCAATGATTGTTATTGGCTGTAATAATAATAAATCTTACAACTTCGTTACACTTTGTACTTGACCTTTTTTGTTGATTGTTTGTGGTCCTGTGCTGTGGTACCATTTTATTTATTTTCTGTGTTGGGCAATAACAACCAATACACCACAGTTTTATTATGCAATAGCTTTCTATCGTATTTGTAAATATGCAATAGCTTTCTATCTTAAGTATGACCAAGGTCTAACTACATAGGAATAACAAGCATAATTTAAATATAAGTCCTAAAATCTCTTTATAAAATTTTGATCTTAAGTTTGTTAAGATATTTTCTAGGTACATGATTTAGTGTCCAATCACCAGGTTTATCAATGAAATAAGGCAACAGTCCGTTTGTACCTAAACCTTATTACAAAAACATATTTGAAAATTTATAAGAATAATATAATATATGTAGGTAATTGTAATACTAATCATAATAAACAAAATTATTCTTCTTTGATTCACTTTTCCTTCTTAAAGACACAGTTTTACAGTTACTTACACAAGTTTGACTTATCTTTTAGATCCAAGTAAATTCCATAAAAGATAATAAAACAATCAACCTAGTTAGTATCAACTCAGTACTAGTTTTAGTTGCTTCCTTATTGCACAATAATTCAATCTCAAACTGTCAAACACCAAGCGGTCACCGGTGACCGCAATCTATTGTTCTATAATTGTGTCTACAAAACCGGTGACCGCAATCTATTGTTCTATAATTGTGTCTACAAAACCGGTACTCGACGAGTTAATAAGTCTTAATTACAGCTATTACAGCTAATATTCAGATTCTTTAAATTACAGTCACCGGTGAATTCTAAACTTTTTTAGAAACATAAATAATAAAATACTTTTATAAGGTAATTGAGTCTCCATTATTTAGTAGTTGCCATTCTGCCAGTGTCAAACTTAATAATTACTTTATGTCTCACCAATGACAAATTACTTAAAACAAATAAAGCTTAGGTTTTATCTTATACCTCTTAAAATAGTTAGAGGCCTGTATCTAAGGAAATAAAATTGATAATAAATTACTTTTATCATAACCATTAATTGTTATATTATTTTACTATCAAGCATAAACGGATGGTATTGCTTATAATTGGTACTCACACTCAATATTTGGACCGATTAAGTAGGTAGGCATGAACAATTTAGAAAAATAATATTTACATCAGCAGGTGTAGGTAGTACACATGTTGTTGTATTCATTTTAATTATTGTGAATTAAATTAGAAACAGAGTATGAATACTTACTGCTTTAGTTATTGAAAATTGAATTGAAGTCACACTTAACTCGTTGAGTACCGTCATTATAGACACAATGTTTATTTATTCATGTATTCTCCTTGAATCCTCGCAACAAACTTTTCTTTAAAGTTCATAGAACTTAACCTCATCAAGTTAGCAGTTCAATGTTCACTTTCATTCATTCAAAATTGGGTTGCCCATTGTTTTTTTATTGCTCGAAAATACAATACGAACACTCGCCAAATTCAACTGAAATTGCATTTTGGGTATCATAAAATGCATTTAATTTAACAAAAAACTACTATTAATTTAAAAGGTCGTTTATAAAAATATAGTCTTCATTTGCCAAAATATTATGTTATCACTTCTATAGGGGTGGCAACCCCACGAATCTTAGCCTTTGACATTGAACTTCTCCCGCCTCTTCCATGGTCCGGATGGTGCCGTGAGTCATTTGATTGTCTATTATATAAATCAAATTACTTAATTATCAATATAGTGTATTCGCATAAAAAATATTATGCTGATTATTTTTAAAAACAATGTATTTAGATATGTAGGCATTTCATTGATCGCGTTTTATATAGGTACTTATTTACGTTCTTTAAAGTTTAAACTTAAACAAAACTAAAATCAAACTTCTTGAACTTGTTACCTAAAATGACGTACCTAAAAGTTAATTTAGTATAGTATTTTTCATTTTATCACGAATAAATCACTGTGTTATAAATTGCTTGGTTGTTGACAAGACCGGTAAACAGATGACCGAGATATGACGTCACTAATGATATTCCCCCTACTTTTACATCAGGCTTGTGACGTCAGAGGGCTTAAAGATGCGCATCACACATTGAGTATTTGGTAGTAAGTCTCGGCTTTCGGAACGCTTAGTTTTAGTACAGAGGCCTTAGTACGAGTTTGATTTACGTTAAAAGTATTCGTAACGAGTACGCGTTGTGCACTCTGATTGGCCGGCGCCAATGAAGCAACCAATCAGAGCGCCGAACGCGTACTCGTTACGATTACTTTAAACGTAAATCAAACTCGTACTAAGGCCTCTGACTGACGTGCTAAGAATGTCGCGTACCTAGTCAAGGTTAGATAAAGACGCATGATTTCACACGAATCATTCGCGAGACGTAAAAACCTTGACAAATAACATGAAGACAATTCATAACACACACAAATGCACTAGGTAACTACATACAATATGTTTAAGTAGGTAGCTAAATCTTTACAGCGGGAAAGCAGGTAAAATAGGTAGAGTCCTGTGTTTGAACTTTAGTTAAAAGTTAAAATAGTACCTACTCACTTACTTTTAACTAAGTAAATATCGCATCACATTTCCTTTGGGTAACGCAACAAATATACGAAGTTACATAATGAATGATTTGTCGTATTTGGTATTGCTATGAACATCTATGTACTTACTTTTATAGGTACCTACATGGAACCATGTATATACAGACACATTCATACCAATCGCATGTAGTCCATACAATTTGATGAGCACAATCATTTTGCGAGTATATTGTTAGTTAGTTTAATGATTTGCGAGGAGTGGCCGTTGCTCAGTGAGTCGTGCAGTGTATTTAGTCAAAATGTTTCAGCCTCGGGTTATGTTAACATTCATGGAGATGCCAAAGAAAAGAGCCATGGTGGAAGCTGGGAGCCTGGAGGAACGGTTCCGGTTAATACCAACGAGTACTAATACGACACCTAACAAGGTAAGACTTAACTCACTTGAACTCAGCGTGACCCACATAATTATTGCTTTTTTAAAGTTGTTACTACTTAAAAAGTTGCCAAAATTACCTAACTTTGTCCTTCCATTTTATTGCCTTATAGAACTGGCTACTGTTTAAAAACTTAGGTACTAATTCTTTACAAAGAATAAAAGATAAAGACTTTACAAGTAATAAATTATGGCACAATAGATAATGTTTTCATTGGGACATGGGACAAATAATAATAAAGCAAACCATTCAATCAATAACCGGAATTTAAGGGAAATGTGTCACTCAAGCATTAGTTACGCCCAACTAAAATGTAACAGGGCATTGACAAAATTGTCGTGGAAGTGAAAAAAGGGCTGGACAATGTACGAATTCTGAGGAATGATGCACCCAACGTGTTGTTTACAAAACAGAGTGAACAAAATAATAGTTCAGTGAAACTTGTGGCCCACCGTGACTGAACCTGACGAGAATAGCGGTGCGCCATAAATCACTGGCATAATGAACATTGTCATTGGTCACTCATTCGTTTTTATACAAGATAATTTAAATTTGGAATAATAGGTATTGGTGACATTTTTCAGATTTTTCTTAGAAGTTTGATGACGTATTTTTTGTTAGGTGCTTGTACTGTTATTATACTTACCTAGGTAGGTACCGTTAGGGGTGCGGTGCCAGAAGACCTCCCCGTGGTGCACCCTGGGTACAGGTGATAGTCTCCCTAACGGAGGCGATAGGGTTGGAGTGGCTATTGCCTGTAGCTAACTTCTGGATGGGGCGGGAGAACCCAGGATGGGTTCTGGAGGCGGCGGGCTTCGTGCTGGCACAAAGCCTGTGCTTCCGACGGGTAGTTTTTCCGGTCGCTTCTCTGAGCTGAACAGAGAACAGAGAACGGGTTGGATGAACAAGGGCGGTACCCGTTGTTCACTTACCCTGCCAACGGGTAGCATCGGGGCACGGGTTGTTCTCGATCGCAGCCGTCAGAGTCGTAATCCGGGAAGAGTTCATAGTTTTATGACTCGGAACGGGACGAGGGTCTTGGCTTGGTGGACCGCGAGGAAGATAACCTCTATAAAAAATTCCTCCAATACCAAGTTCTGGTGCGCGGCGAGGGTATGCATGGCTGAGGAGATGTGTCAGTCGCGAGCGCACCCCCAGCTAGGGTACCGGTGGACCCTCTAGTTGGGTACTAAATGTACACTTACCTAGGGACAGGGGGCACTCCCTAGGTGGACCTTTCATATCCCCCATTCTCGTGGGAATCTTATGGATACTTTAACAAATAAAAAACTATAAGATGATGATAAGGAGGTGAAAAACTCGATTTCGAGCAAGAATAGTTCGTGTTCAGGCACGAAAGGAAGGACAACGCGGTCGCATTTTAAGCGACCGGCTACACCAATGGGAGGATTAGCAAGTGACAGTGGTGAGTCTGATTGCTCGCAAATGTCATCGGTCTCTCAAATGTCGACGGTATCAGTAACGGCGCGGGCACGTAAGCGTACCCGAACAACGGCTAGGTCGGCGGAGGCTGCCGTAGGAGTCGAGGCTGGATCTGATAAAGACGCCTTGGAAAGACTGGCCAAAGAGAACACAGACCTACGATCTCAGGTAGCTAGCCTCAAAGAAGCTGTTGCTGCACTACAAAACCAGCTTAACTTACTATCCCAACCGGGAGAAAAACCAAAGTCGTCGGTGCCTGGTCTAGCACCAAATGTGGAGGCTGAACTTCGACGCTCCATCGCCATAGAAATTGGCACTATGATGGACGCGAAGCTAGCCGCTCTAGAGGGCAGATTGCTGCCAGAGAAGTCGGTACGCCCAGCTCTCGCCTCAGATGTCAGGAGACTTGTTGCCTCTGAGCCAGTCCAGACGGAGGCGACAGTCGGAAAGAAGAAAAGGAAGAATAAGAAGAAGAAAACTATAGCAATCACACCAACTGTGACTGCAGCATCACCTGTAAGAGAGTCAACTTCGACTGCAAAAGATGGACTACCGGGAGCAACAAATTCCCAGGATACAACCACGTCGTGGTCATTAGTGGTGGGACGCAAGGCCAAGAAGGCAAATGCCCCACAACCGATTGCTTCATCCGCCTCTGCTGCACCGGCTAAGGTATCTAAAAAGCTGTCAGTGAAACTGCCAAAAGTTCCCGCTTCTGCAGCGATCACTGTACGTGTAAGGGAGGGTGGTCTTGGGGAAATACTTGCTGAGGCAAGGAGACGAATCAGTCTCTCAGAATTCGGTATCACTAGTGACTCATGCCGCGAGAAACGTGCTGCTGATGGTGGGATTGTTTTCATGATGTCATGTGAAGATTCTTTTTCAAGGCCGATCGTCTCGCAAGTCGTATGTGGGACGTCCTTGGGGAATTTGAGGTGCAAATTGGACGTCCGACTAAAATGGCTGAGGCAAGGGTTATGGACTTGAACGACGCTGTAACCCCAGGGGAGGTGGCAGCGGCCATTGCTAAGGCGGGTGGATGTTCCACGGAGGAAATTAAAATGGGTGAAATCCGACGTCCCCCTTCTTCCTTGGGGCATGTATGGGTTCGTGGCCCTTTGGTGGCTATGAAAAAACTGGCGTCTGACAAGCGCATGCCATTAGGATGGACGTCAGTTAGAGTCGAAGTTCTGGAGCCACGTCGCATGATGTGCTACCGCTGCTTTGAGCCAGGACACGTCAGGCGTATGTGTATCAATTCTGTGGACCGGAGCTCCCAGTGCTATGCCTGCGGTGGTGAACACAAAGCTCGTGAGTGTCCCTCGCAAAGCTTAAAGTGTCCGGTATGCTCAGACCAGGGCCGCCCTGCAAACCACCGTCTTGGAGGAAAACAATGTAATCCTCAAAAGAACCGGTCGCAAAAGAAATTGCAAGAGACGTCAGCTGCACCTCAAAGCGTAAGCACCCCAGAGGAAATGGACACGTCACATTCCCAGCCCTGAAAATCCTGCAATGCAACTTGAACCATTGACGCAGTGCGCAAAATTTATTCATGAAAACCGTTGCGGAGTGGTCGCTTGCATTGGCGGTAGTAGCAGAGCTCTATGGTCTCCAGAATCATCCTCGCTGGTTCCGTGATACAGTAGACTCGGTTGCAATTTACTGGGCTGGAGGGGGTGGTGAGTCTCATTGTACCTTGTTAGACAGGGGCCAGGGAATTGTGGCTGTCGAGTGGGGGACCTATAGCCGTGGTGGGATGCTACGTGTCTCCAAATATCTCTCACATTGAATTCGAGAGATACTTGGATGGTGTAGCAAATTGCATTCGGCACAAATCATTTTAATGCTCACTCCAGAGCATGGGGCTTCACTTGGCCTTTGTCTCATGAACCGAGGATCTATTGCCACCTGTGTTCGGTGGCAAGGAGAGTCAATTGTAGACCTAACATGGGCGTCTCCTTCTCTAGCCTCCAGAATTATGAACTGGAGGGTGGCTGAGGAGATGGTTACGCTTTCCGACCACCGCCACATTGTGTTCGAAGTGGCATCCAGTCCATCCGATAGGCGAAGTCGTCCAAGTTCTAACCCACCGGCACGCCGTTGGGCCCTCAAAAAGCTCGATCGCGAATTACTCATTGCAGCTGCCAACGTTGTTGCCTGGCCCGAAGATGGTTCCCAAGGGATCTCGCCTGATCCAGAAGAAGAGGCTGCTTGGTTTCGGGACAAAATGACTTCAATCTGCGACGCTTCTATGCCCCGAGTCAAGTGTAGCCAGCGTCCTGGAGCGGCTTACTGGTGGTCAGCAGACATTGCACAGTTGCGTGCTGTCTGTCTGAGGCACCGACGTCAATTCCAACGCACCCGACGCAGAAGACAACCGAGCGCCACGGAAGAGCAAATCACTAGAGCCTATAGAGCATACAGGGAGGCAACTATGGCTCTCCAACGTGCCATTGCAGATGCCAAGTCTCGGTCCTGGAGGGAACTCCTTGAGGGGCTGAATAGAGATCCTTAGGGAAGACCGTACCGTTTGGTGATGGGTAAACTGCGCCCGTGGGTTCCCCCCCTTACGGAGACCATTGATCCGGATCTACTGGAAAGGGTGATAAATACACTCTTCCCAGTGGTTATAGACAGTCCTTCACTACCCCAACCATTATCAGATTGGTCCCCTGACTTAGGGGTAACAGAAGGAGAGTTAGACCGAGCTGTGCGTAGATTGAGTGCGCGAAACACCGCGCCTGGCCCGGATGGTGTCCCTGGCCGTGCGTTGGTATTGGCTCTAGGTGCTCTAGGGGACCGTCTGAGGCGGTTGTTCAATAGCTGTCTTCAGTCAGGCGTGTTCCCCATCCGTTGGAAGGAAGCCGGATTAGTCCTCTTAAAGAAGCAAGGCAGGCCCGCAGAATCACCCTCTGCATATCGTCCCATTTGCCTGCTCGGCGAGGTTTCCAAGCTCTTTGAAAGAGTGATTGCTGAAAGGCTCGTCGGGCACCTGTCGCGAGTTGGTCCCGACCTGTCTGAAAACCAATATGGCTTCCGGCAGCAGCGTTCCACAATAGATGCGATACTGCGCGTCCGCTCGCTGTCGGATCAGGCAGTGTCCCGGGGTGGGGTTTCGTTGGCGATAAGCCGTATCGTATACGCCTTTAATTCGTAAACGCCTTTAATTCCCTACCCTGGAAGGCAATCAGGGAGGCTCTTGTTCATCACAGGATTCCTTCCTATTTGCAGAATATTGTCGGGGCTTATCTGCACGACCGGCACATTCGCTATGTGGGCCGGGACGGTAGCGTCCAGCGGAGGGAGATTACGTGCGGAGCTCCACAGGGATCTGTCCTCGGTCCTTTATTGTGGAACCTCGCTTATGATGCGGTCCTGCGTGTCGAACTTCCCGCTAGTATCCAAGTCATTTGCTACGCAGATGACACGTTGGTAATGGCCAGTGGAAGTACCTTTGAGGAGACTATCCGGCTTTCAGAGCTCGGGGCGGCAAAAGTCGTGGCTTCAATCCGCGAACTGGGTTTGGAGATAGCGCCTCATAAAACTGAGGCTCTATGGTTTCATAAGCTGCCGAGGACCAAGGAGCCACCCAGTTCGTCAGTCCACGTTGGAGATGCGCAGGTCCAGGTTGGGCGATACATAAAGTATTTAGGCCTGACCTTGGATGGTCGGTGGGGCTTCGAAGAACATTTCGAACGCCTGGTCCCTCGAGTTGAGAAGGCTGTGGGTGCTCTGCACAGACTGCTGCCTAATATTGGGGGACCTCGAGAAGAAGTTCGCCGCCTCTATGCGGGTGTCGTGCCATCGATGGTCCTTTATGGGGCGCCTGTTTGGTCAGCCCGACTGTCAGGCGCCCGACGCTGTAGAGCGAAAATTTATCGTTTGCAGCGGAAAATGGCCATCCGTATCGCACGACGGTACCGAACGGTGTCTTTTGAGGCGGCAACTCTCCTGGGTCGCTTTCCGCCATTGGATATCCTGGCGGATATGGCTGCGAAAGTTTACGAACAAATTCGTGCTGTCCGCCAAAATGGCGGTAGAGTGCCAGGAGTGGCGTTCGTTAGGCTGAGGCGGCAGGAAAGGCGACACGCGCTTGAACGGTGGCGTGAGCGGCTACAAAAGCCGGAGATCTCATGCAAGCGCGTTGTCGAAGGCATTCTGCCGCATTTCGAAGCCTTGCTGAAGAGAGAGGAGCGCGTCTCCTTCAGGCTTACTCAGGTGATGACCGGTCACGGTTGCTTTGGTGAGTACCTAAATAGGATTGGGCGAGAGGCCACGACAAATTGCCACCACTGCGGGGATGACCTGGATTCCGCACAGCACACGCTCGAAGAATGCTCAGCATGGGCCTCTGAGCGGCGCGTCCTGGTTGCCAAGATCGGGCGAGACCTGTCTCTGCCAGCGGTAGTTAAGGCTATGCTGGCAGATACAGAAAATTGGAGGGAAGTGGTCTCCTTTTGTGAGATAGTAATGTCCCAAAAGGAAGCTGGTGAGCGGGGTCGCGAGAGGACCGATCCTGCTCGTAGAAAGCGTCGAGGAGGTAACCACCTTGACGCCTAACACGCCGAAATCCCGCCTGCATAAACTAAACTTCAGTCGGACCTTTGGGTCCACGGGTACGTAGAGTGGGGACTCTAGGTGCCCACCCTGTGGTCTCAGGGAAGACGGTGGCACAGTGGTCACGTGCCGCCGTACACAGCAAGGCTCAAAGGAGACACCCGTCTCCCCTAGGGATGTGTCGTAACAGGCGTTGCACAGTGGAGGCGCCGGAGCAGGTCTCTTTTAGAGGACCCGGTGCCTCTATTCAGGTGTTGAGGGTGGCCACCGGGGTGGTTTTAGTGAGGTAAAAATCCCACACTCCCTAGTCTTTTATCCCCAAAAAGGCTGGGCGCCTTTTTAAGGTTTCCCCGCGTCATCAAAAAAAAAAAAAAAGGTAGGTACCGTTAACTTCATTACATTACATTGTGCATATTTTAGTAAACAATTGAACTTATGCCTTAGAACTTTAGATAAAGAAAACAAATAGTTTTAAGTCGTCCTCTAACCTACTGGCCCAAAAAATAATTCTGCATTTTTTTCTAAATTGTTTACTTATTTTGGATATAAATCAAAGCTAGTTAAACGTAGACCTCACCCTACTTTTTTTACCTAGAATATTGGAAAACATGTACCTACCTTAGCATGCTTATATATTTGCGCAATAGTTGCTGGTTCACAGAAATAATTATATCTATGACTGGGTTTCTATAACTGCTGCACAACGTGGATGCACTAATTGTTAAACGTGTAGGTAATTGCATTTCTTGATGTACCTCTATAATGCATCTTGGCACTTTTGTAATAACTGTCATGAGACATACTAAATTAACTAAAAATATCGGTATACTCACGTAAATATACTAAGACAAGCTCTACTAGTTTCGAGTCACAGTGGGACTCTTCCGCATGAGCATCGTGCGCGGACGCGGCGACGGACGTCTATATTTACGTAAGCGTTTGCTTGCTGCTATGTTTTTAGCATCTTCGCATTTCTTTTATTTTTTGACGTTTTGCTATAAATATACACAATATAGGTGTCTTCTGCTCGACTTTTCCTTTACAGAAGTCATTCACATTCACATTTAATTAAATACTTACTAAGTTCTAAATAGATAACACTGTAAATAACCTGTAGGTAGACATCAGTCTTTCACGTAGCTATTACTCCTGGAGCCACAGAAGGCCTAACGGTTGGCCGGGGCTCCGGCTCGAAGAGCAGGAATAGGAACAGGGCTCGCCTAACCTAAGGCTGGAGAAATTATTCGATGATATTTCCCCCTCAAGAAAAGTTATTATTAACAAAATAAGATGTCAAGAAGTTATTACTTAACATTCAAACTTCACGCTTCACCCTATTTCTCGTTCACGACCGGCCTAAAGCTCGAACTCGCAACATAAAGCCAGCTGTTTACGCAATAAGTAATCGATAAAATTACGGCGCGGTCAACCGGTACCGTATACTCGTAGCAACCAAGGCCTATCTTTTTGTGATGTTCCTGAAGCATCTTCTCGAATATTTTCTACAAGAATATATTTAAATGACTTCTAGAATATAGAGTTAGATAAGCAATTATAAAGGCATTATGATAAAAGTTACAATAAAAACGTAATCTTGATTAATCGTATTCGTAGGAAATAATCGTCGCATCGTATCGTAGCAACGATGACGTAAAATAAACACAAACGTAATAATATGTCAACTGTATAATAATTTGTTGTACCTATTTGTAGTGTTTTGTTTCGAGTGCGCTTTTGTTGGTTAGCTTCGCGACATCGCGAAGCTAATTAGTGATAGCTAGTATTTTCATGGTAGATTCTGACCCACAAACGATTTGTTAGCAAAGTTACCTACTTACTTGTTTAAAAGACAATTCTTATCACAAGCTACTACCGACTTACTTAATCGTGCTTTATGAAAATATAAAGTCTGAGTGTTTAAAGCTTAGCTTTCATAGAACATATATAGGTAGTTCGGCAAAGCAATAGCTATGCTATGTATAACAATATACAATACGATATACATAGGAATAACTCACAGTTACCTGTGTGACTCACGAGTGCAAAGTAAAGATCATTAGGAACCGCACGAGCTTCGTAAAACAAACAAACTTTCGCGTTATTTCGCTCCGACTTTCAAACTATTTGTAGCTTTCCACGCTTCAAGGGAACATGTCGGCCATTGACGCTCTTACACTGTTCTTAACCAAACGTTGTTTTATTATAATCGAGTTTCAGTTCTACAGCACCTTTCACGTTTTATCGACCTGATAAATTGATAACGTATCATGGATGCGTTAGTCGCGATTGGGAGGACCACGGATAAACGTTTCAGCAGATATATACGGCTTACTTAATTCATTGTGAATTAGTATAATGAGTTTTTAAATACAGTAGCTGTCTGAAGTTGTAGTGTGGCCTGTTGTTGTGTGAATAATTCAGTTAATTAATTGTTCAAAATGAAGGACTCGAAGGGAAACGGGTGGCAACTGAAGCCAGGGGAAAAGGAGAATGAGAATAAATTACCAGACCCATTGAATGAAGATGTACAGAAAGGACAGTTTTCTGACACGTAAGTTTACCTTGTTATTACATATTTGTATGTGAACAAACTGTTGAATATCGTGAACAATATCAGCCAACAAGTAAATATTTTCTTAGTGCAATCTGTAGGATCCTTAGAAGCGAATGACACTGAGCGTGAATTGCTTCAATTGATCAACAAATCTATTATCAACAATACAGACGCACATCAGTTGTAACATAATGTATACTATACTACACGTATATATTCCGCGCAATTGCAATTAAATATTATGAAACATTGGGACTAATTCGCCGGGACTGATTAAATATGATCTCATCACGAGACTGGCTCATACTGCCGTGTCTCAGCCATTCCTTAACCATGGGTTAAAAATAAAACAAACTATTTTTACGAAAGACCCGGATTGCGGCGCCAGTTTACTACTGATCGCCAAAGTACAAATCCATCAAATCAATAGTATCTATATGACGTATAATTATACTACACGTATATATTCCGCGCAATTGCAATTAAATATTATGAAACATTGGGACTAATTCGCCGGGACTGATTAAATATGATCTCATCACGAGACCGGTTCATACTGCCGTGTCTCAACCATTCCTTAACCATGGGTTAAAAATAAAACAAACTATTTTTACGAAAGACCCGGATTGCGGCGCCAGTTTACTACTGATCGCCAAAGTACAAATCCATCAAATCAATAGTATCTATATGACGTATAATGGCAAGGTTACATGTAGAGCTAGGTATTTTTTATGACAAATGTCGAGATAAAATTCCGTATAAGTACCTAAATTTTAAGTTTTACGTGCTTTTATCGAAATAAAATTATAATTGGAGATAAGCGTATACTGAGTAGTGATAGTATTGTTATTATTTTTATTGTGCGAACTATTCAAGGAAAATGTTTCGATACTTTTATTTACAGAACATTAAAACTTTGCAAAGTCTAAATGAAACAGCTAGATTCAAGCTACGTAGCACAATCGATTTTGATTCCCTCTAGCCTTGATCCTGACCTTGGTAGACTGTGGCAAACACGGCAAACACCACGTGGGATACATTTCATAAACACAGGCGCGTCGTACTCGCAAACAAATCTAAAATAAAACCAAAATCGCATAGCGAAATGATTTTCAGGACGCCTTTGAATTAGATACGATAGTTTTCCTAAAAAAAGGATTAAATATAATATACGTGTAGTCACTTTGTCATTTAGAAAACAAAATTTATTTGAATCAATAGAGAAATATTAGAGGTATTAATAATGTAGCCTTATGTTCCATAAATTAATCACTTCTCAATTATAACCGTAACTTATTCCTAATTGTTTCTCTTTTTGATACTTTTACGGGTAATATTAGTTTTCCTTGAAATATTTTCTTTTTTAACCGACTTCAAAAAAAGGAGGAGGTTCTCAATTCGACCGTATATATGCTTTTTTTTATGTTTGTTCGCCGATATCTCCGTTGTTTATGAACAGATTTTGAAAATTCTTTTTTTGTTAGAAAGAAGTTAGTTCCAAAATGGTCCCATGATAAGGAAATCAGGATCTGATGATGGAAGACCAGGGAAACCGAGGGGAACTTTTAAAAATTATAGGGGTGACTAGGGCATTTGTTAATTTTTGTATTAAGTATTGAAAACCACTACAATCTGATAAAGGTCTGGAGCCGATCTGATGATGGAGCCGAGAGCCAGTTGAGGGAACTCCTCAACGGTTAACAGTAGCTACCTTGTGTTTGGGTTTGATTAATTTGTATTGATGAGGATTTTACACCTGAGTATGGTGTAATTGTCAATAAGGGTCTGATGATGAAGTAGTACGATAGTCGAGGGAACTACTCAACGGTTAACACTAGCTACCTTGTGTTTGGGTTTGATTAATTTGTATTGATGAGGACTTTACACCTGAGTGGGGTGTAATTGTCAATAAGGATCTGATGATGAAGTAGTGCGATAGTTCAGGGAACTCCTTAACGGTTAACAGTAGCTATTTTGTGTTTGGGTTTGATTAATTTGTATTGATGAGGACTTTACACCTAGATATGGGGGGGGGGGTTGATGGTCATTAAAGGTCCAATGATGAAGTAGTATGATAGCTAAGGGACTCCTCAATGATTAAGAGTACCCACCCGGTGTTTGAACTTGAATAATTTGTGTTGATGGAAACTTTGCATCTATGTGGGTTGTGTATAATATAATATATCAAAGTACTAAACTAAAAAGTATAAAATAAAATTAAAAAACTGCGTTTAAAAAAACCGACTTCAAAAACGAATGACAAACCAAAAGTAAAAACTAAAAAGGAAAAAAAAAACTATTCGTGGTCATACTTACTTAGAGGTATAGCTTACACAACCACTGATAGGTTAGAAGTCGGTGCCACAAACCCACAACAAAATATAAAGTAGTTAATGGTCACAGTTGGTATAATCCATAATAAAATTGTAAATAGCTCAATAATGTTAGGTATCTAGTTAGGTTTTAATAATGAATAATTTTGTTTAAAGCTTGTGGCACCGACTTCTAACCTATCAGTGGGTGTGTAAGCTATAAGTATGTATGACCACAAATAGTTATAACTTTTTAGTTTTTACTTTTGGTTTGTCATTAGTTTTTGAAGTCGGTTTTTTTTGTATCTGAAATTAGACATGTCTTTACGAAAACTTAGTTACGATACACATTTTATCATTGGAACAATTGTTAAAGCGTAGGCGAAATTAACTTTTTTTATAATTTCGACAACTTTTGTTAATAACGTTGGCCAAGTTTACCTGCTCTAAAACCCTTTATTGCGTCTTCATAATGGTCTCCATTTTGTTGCAGAAGTTCGGAACCATCAGATGCGAAAGCTGAGGAAGTACCAAGTATACCTTTCATTACACTAGTGAGTATTTATTTGAATAAAAAAATAGCTGTGAATAAAATAGAAATGTATACATTTCCTAAAGATAATGATAGTTTGACTGATTACAGTTTCATGTCAGATTAGGTATGTTAGTAACTAGCAAGTATTCTTCTTTATATATTCTGTGGGTATGCCAATGCTAGTTAATACTCGGTACGTAGGTTACATAGAATTCGAAGCAGACCTTCTACCAAATGAATGTATCTACTAAGTATGACATATTTCAATTTTCATTTGTGTATGCCCTTTTATTTCTTTCTAGAAGTAGTAGGTAAATTGATATAGCTAATAAAGATAACTAAAACAATTATATTTTAAAGGTTAAGAAAATGAGACATTCATTTTACTAATTCTTAGAACATTTCAAAAGTTCTTGTATGCAGATTACTTATTGCAATTAAATACTCTAACTTAGAGTCGAATTTCCCAGCGCCAGATAAGTTTTCATTAAGAAATAACGTTGAATATTTGACAATTCATTCATATTAAAAACTGTCAAATGCAAATTTTATTCTACAGTTAAGAGGTAACTGATAGTAAATTATTATGTTTTCGGCTTACCCACGTAATTATTTGACGAGGAACTCGACTAGGTTCAAGCCATCCTAGAGGCATGAGCATGATTCATGAGCGCGACAGTCGCCGCGTTACAGGTCGCGAAATGCTGCTCATGAATATGAGCCTGACTGCACGGTTGGTGCGGTGGCTGGGCAACCGGCTGCCGTGCAAAGTGTCGCGGGTTCGATTCCCGCACGGAACAACACTTTGTGTGATCCACAAATTGTTGTTTCGGGTCTGGGTGTCATTGTGTATGTGAACTTGTATGTTTGTAAACGCACCCACGACACAGGAGAAAATCCTAGTGTGGGGCAACGTTTTTATTAAAAACGAAAAAAAAAACGAAAAAGTAAGCCGAAAACATAATAATTTATTTAGTATGTCTCACGAAAGTTAACTGATGGTTGTAAAATCGACCATTAGAATGCAAGGTTTTTTGATACCCATTGTCATCTACATACCATAGGTACTGCACACATGACTTATTTAAACCGTGCCATAAAAATCCCTCTAACATCATATTTTTGTTGAAAATATCTGTAATTAGGGTTAATTAACCTATTACGGGTACATTCTCGTCCATTTCCGTGTGTAAAGGCGCTTAAGTATACATATCGATCGAGCCGAGCAGTGTAACGATGTCTAATTAACTTGCTACCCATGACTGGCGCTGTTGCTGACGTTAGTAGACTATATTGGAAATGGAATGTCCATGTAGCCATTACAGCTTATCAGCTGAACATAGACGTGCGTAGCAAACAAAGGACCTTTTATTGTTTAAAATAAAAGCGAAATTAGATTGTGTTACATTATGTTTATGTAGATAGGTAAAATGTACGTTAAGTAAAATGTTATTTTATTGAGTTTATGAATTTATTTGAAAAAATCGACAGAGAACACTAATATGATAATGGGATAAAAAAAATACAAGAAAAATAAACCGGGTATATTGTACCGGGTACCTGTAAATTGTTTCTCAATTTTAATATGGAAGGTAATGGTAAATGCTTCACAGTTTTACTGATTTACGTTCAAAGAACCTATTTTTATCCAAATACGAAATTTTCAGTTCAGATTCGCATCGACAAGGGATAAAATCTTCATAATCTCGGCGTTAATATGTTCAGCGGTCGCCGCCGTCTCTACGCCTGTAAACACGCTGTTGCTTGCATACTTGCTAGAAGCTATGGTCAATTACAGCATCTTTTCTGATGGTGATGCCTTTATGAAGTCCTTATTAAACTTCGCTATATACAACTCGGCTGTCGGGGCGGCCCTTGTGATTCTGTCTTACGCCGCCACTACGTTGATGAACATCGCTGCTTATAACCAGGTACGTATACCTACATAAATCATGTTTAGATATTATTTTATGATCACTGTTAACATAACATAACATAACATCACGCCTTTTATCCCCGAAGTGCAAAGGCAGAGGTGCACATTACGGCACTCAATGCCACTGTACCTCTACAATGTAACACCCACTTTTCACTATTTATGCAATGAGTCCCATGTAATAGGGGTGAGCCTATTGCCATATACCGGGCACATTTCCAGAGTCCGTGCTACTACTGAGGTTTTTAAAAACCCAGTAATACTTTGCCCGACCCGGGAATCGAACCCCTTGGCCGGGGAGTCGCACTTGCGACCACTCGGCCAATGAGGCAGTCTTCAACAAAAACAATTCCTGAGTCCTACTAGACTACTCACGTGAATGGAGTATGCCATAATCTGCACACTTGGTAAACCAGTTAGGTATCGCAGTTTAATACGATCAGGTTTATCAGTGAACGCTGCTGGTCTCTGCTAAATATTCACCCAAAGACACCCACGGAAAAAAGTATGGGTGGTGATTAAATTAAAGTTTACCAAGAGATCCCCACTGAGCCTAATTGTTTTATTAATCGCCTATTTGGGAACCACGTTTATCTACAACTTCAAGTTCAGAGATAAGCTCAATTTTTTTCTGAAACTTGTTATCTAATCGTAGTCTGTAGATCTCATGCAAGGCTAACAGAGCATGTCTACGTATAACAGTTTTGCATCTATGCATTTTGATAGGTAGGTAAAATTATTTCATCATAGATCTTTTACCTCTTTAATCTCCTTTCGTCTCTTCAGGTTTACGTAATACGTCAAGAGTATTTGAAAGCAGCTCTAAACCAGGACTTTGGATACTTTGATGTTCATAAAAATGCAGAAATAGCTAACAAAATGAACAGGTACGGTTAATTCAATTTAGTTTTTTCGTCTCTAATGATATGTTTACTTATCTTACTGCTAAGATTAGGTATATTTTATTTAGACTTAGTACAAAAAGCACATGTACAGGTCAAAAACACATGTAGGTCGAAAACACATATTTGTCCCATAAAAATGAAAAAAAGAAGGTGAACTTAATGCCTTGGGCATTGTCGACCTTTCGGTGGTGCAGAGATGAAAGTGGCAGGTGACTATAAAGAAATTAAGAAGTTTATGTACCTACCTACGTGAAATAGCACAAGCGAAACCCCAATTAAGTTTGTAACGAAGAACGAGTTCTAGGTACATAGAATTTTATTTTTAGAAGGTGTTTTGTACGTATCGTATTATTAAAAGTATTGGAAAATTAATAGGTTTTATACTTTTCAGTGATATAATGAAGCTGGAAGAAGGTATTGGTGAGAAATTAGCGACGTTCTTCTTCTACCAGGCTTCGTTCTTGAGCAGTGTGATCATGGCGCTCGTCAAGGGATGGAAGCTTGCTCTGCTGTGTCTCATATCGTTCCCCGTCACTATGACCCTTGTGGGCGTCGCTGGATTGGTAAGTTATATTTTCTTATCTAATTTGTGTAAGGAGTGGAATTTTTGTCGGAGTCTGTATTTTCAGAAGGTTACAGCCTGGGTATATTGAAGTATTATAGGGATTATCAGCAAACGTGTTCCATCATACGTCCTTAATCTGGTCCTTATTAAAACGATCTCAGAACAATGATAGTTTAATATAAATGTACGTATGACCTTAATAAGATAGGTGCTTTAATTATTATTATAAATGTTATACAATTATAATCATAAAGGAATAAAAATAACTATCATCATTGTATTATTTGTGTCGTTTAGATCCGTGTAGAACTGATAGTTGATACCAAAAGTCAATAAATAGATACTCGAAATCGTGATAACTGATATGGTATAATTAGGATTTATAAATAAGTACCTAACTACCTACTATCGACAAATCCGTAGAGACGCACGCAGTTATTTTGTTTTAAATGATAATTCTTCCTGTTTCTGTTTACCTAGTAATATAAAGTGTTAATATTACACTTAGAGGCAAGAAACCAGAGTGCACTGGTGATTTTTTTCATTTTATAAAACAGGCCATAACTTTAAAAAGAATAAGTATATATACATTTTTTTAAGGGGGCAAAATCATCGAATCACTGCTCCCGCCTGGGTGATGCGGGAGGGAGTGTCAGACTCTTACTGACTAAAAACCACCCCGTTCCTTCTCCTGCGCGTCGAGCCGGAGCCCCGGTTACCCGTTAGGTTCTCCGCGACAAGTATATATAATAAGTCTAATTTTAAAGATATACTACATTGCCTTTTATACGACACTCGTTACTAATTAATAAAATACTTACATCAGCAAAATACTTATTAAGAAATTAAAAAGAAAATGCGCTAGTGGTTCCGTTTCATTGCCCCAAGTGTTAAAGGGTCCAAAATATATAAATAAAGTCATGATTCATCTCAGCTTAAGATGCTATATTCGAACAAGATGATGTAATAAACCTAAAATGTAAAAACTTAGAAAATTACGTCATTCAATACTTTATCCAAAATATAATAGAACATTTTAAAACACTCTCCTTGGTCCCGTTGTTGATTCGGGAAAACTTGCATTGTAAAACTTGGATCCGAAGTATACCACTAAAGTATCTATCCCCGATAAAGGGCAAAAGTCCAATAATTAGGAGCGCAAAGTAAGCACTCCTTAAGTTATAATGTTTTTTTTTATGGCTTGAGCTGGTAAACGAGCAGACAGATCACCTGATGGCAAGCAATCGGCGCCGCTCATGGACACCTGCAACACCAAGCCCTTACAAGTGCGTTTCCCGCCTTTTGGGAATTGGGAGTTTGAGGATTGTGGAGTATTCGGGAAACCTCACTGACCCGACGAAACTCAAAACAAGCGTTGTTTCACGTCGGATTTCTGTGAGGTCGTAGTATCACTAAGGTCAAGCCGGCCCATTCGTGTCGAAGCATGGCTCTCCCACACTTGCCACGGTGTTCATGTCTTCAGCAGTTATTACTTATCACACAAAGCAAAAAGGTGATAAATAAAATTTTCCCAACAGATAGCTGCAAGTCTTTCAAAGAAAGAAGCTATAGCGACCGGTAAGGCTGGTGCTATCGCTGAGGAGGTGATCTCTGCCATCAGGACAGTGTTCGCCTTCAGTGGCCAGGAGAAGGAGCTCGAGAGATACGAAGGACATCTCAACGATGCTAGGAAGATCAATGTTAAGAAAAGTAAGTACAATCATATTGTTTATCATATATTTTCAACCGACTTCAAAAAAAAGAGGAGGTTCTCAATTCGACTGTACTTTTTTTACTTTTATACTTTCTTATTATACCTCTATGTATAGTGATGAAGAGTTATTTTGTTTGTTTGTTTGTTTGAACGCGCTAATCTCTGAAACTACTGATGCGATATGAATAAATATTTTTTGTTTTAAATAGTACATTTATAGAGGAAGCCTTAGGCAATAGAACATCGCTCTGCAACCAATACGAACAGAGCAGAGCCGGTATAACCGCTCGGGAGTAAACAGTATATCAACAACCTGTAATACTTCATTATTTGACTATGAACTCCATTACTTAACACGTTAACCGCCGCGTAGGTCACCGGTGATCTACGTTAGCGGAGGATTTGCCTTCAGCAGTTTTCTGTCGGCAGTCAAAGGCTTAAATGGGATTTACCAATACCGACATTTGTCAGGCTGTTTGGTGATCGTAGTTCAAAAGGTTTAGGTTTAAGAAAGAAGTGAAATTCCCAGTTGACTACCTCATTGGCTGAATTGTCGCAAGTTCGATTCCCGCGAGGGGCAAAGTATTAATGGGTTTTTTTTTAATCTCAGTAGTAGCACGTAGCCTGAAAATGTGCCCGGTATATGGCAATAGGCTCACCCCCTATTACATTGGACTCATAACATAAATAGTGAAAAGTGGATGTTACATTGTACAGTGGCATCAAGTGCCTTAATGTGCACCTGTGCCTAACCTTGTATGTTATGTTTGAAAGGCCCAGTCTCGATTTTATGAGCTGTTTTCAGTCTTCTGTACCTAAAAATATTACCTACTCAGCCACAGGCGCATTGCCGGCCTTTTAGAAAGGAATTCTTGAAGGTTTGAAGGTCGTGTCGGTTCGAAAATATCACAAACAGCAGCTCATTACACAGTTTTACTGTGCGAGTCAGAAAGTTATGAGAGAAGCGCACAGTTTCTTTCTTCATTGTCTAGGAGTAGACGTCTTCCGGCTGATGATGATGAAGATGGTGATGATGACACAATCTTCTTTCAGGTTTGTTCGCCGGCCTGGCAATGGGTTGCCTATTCTTCTGCATATTCTGCGCGTACGCACTGTCCTTCTGGTTCGGTTACAGATTGATGGTAACTGACGATTACGATGTTTCTACCATGATTGCTGTAAGTCAAATGTTAACTTAATACGTTACTATTCGATTATCTTAGTGATTGGGTGTAGTTATTAGATATTGGATAACTTTATTTCTTTTTAAAGGTTTGAAGCTCTTTGAATGCTGCCATGTATGAAATCATATTAGTATTTTAGTACTCAAAACATATATTAAATTTTGATGTTATCACAGTTTACTTCATTGGGTGCGTACCCAATGAAGTAAACTGTATGAATCTAACGAACCAGTATCTAACTCGGAATATCAATGAATGATATAATATGTAATTTATACCGAAGTTTGATTTGAAGTACTTAGATTAACATGCACATTTTGATTATAATAACTATGAAGACTTTGACTACAGACAGAAGAGGCAAAAACGTAACAAAATTTATATAATCCCCAGGTATTCTTCGGTGTAATGACTGGTTCAGCAAACTTCGGTATATCGTCGACTCTGATGGAGGTGTTCGGATCGGCCCGCGGAGCCGGTGCGCACATCTTCAACATGATCGACAATGTCCCCACTATCAACCCCCTACAAAACAGGGGCACAGTGCCCAGTAATATTGAGGGCAACATCGAGCTGAAGAACGTTGAGTTTCACTACCCATCCAGACCTGATGTCCCCGTAAGTATATTTAAAAAAGTTTTAGTGGTATAAATTATTAGATAAGTACACACGGCCACACATCAATCTATACAAAACCAGTTTATCCTGGTGTCGCGTCGCATCATCTTTCCGCACATTTAACGTTCAGTTTATACTGGTTATGTAAAGCTCGGTGTGTAGCCGTGTGTACATACGAGCGACATTCAATGTTTTCATAATTTCGATAACATAAAAACATTTTCAATAGCAAGCAATTAGTCATTGATAAGTACCTATATTTTTTATTTTATTAAACGTTTCGTATTACTAGACGTCCATACATAGGAAAAGATAAGAGAGCCTAGTAATGTAATCATGCCAAATTTTTGATAAATTAATTTTTATTATCAACATTTTTGTTCATAAGGCAATTAAATAATGCCGTTTCATTAAATCATCAGTCTCTAGGTACCTACCTATACTAAAATATTTGGTAATGATTTATTTTATACTTTTAACTCTTCTTCAGTCCAATAATGATCGTGAGTGTTTCTAAAACTTGTGTTTTACCTACAAATATAATAGGGTAGTTTCCTAAATTTTATTTTAATGTCCGTCTGCTAGATTATTTTAAAACATTAGACACGTATTTTTTATTTTTTCATAAAATTAGGTAAATGCTTTCGACGATATATTAATTTAAAATGTCGTGTGACGCCACAGCGTGTTACAAAATGTAGCACGTTGTGACGTAGCGACCTCCCACTCCTAAACTTAACTCCATTTTATTTAACTAATTAGAGATCCAGCACCATGGTATGTATCTATTCTTCATTGCTCCTTAAAATAATAAACCAATCGATTTAGAACGATTAAAAATATATTGTGTTATCACTAAACACCTGTTAATTTCATTCACTAGAAGTGTGATCGGAGTCCAAAAATTCGCAACTCATGCAGATAATATGTCCTTTATTTATGCTATTATCTTTATGATTCACTGCCTATTTTCTTGGCATATTATCTTTGGTAAATACCGACATATTTTTTGTTTTAGCAGAATTTGACAAACCTATCTAAATCAAAGATTTATAAGTACGATGTTAACAAGAGGCAGATTTCAAACCAGCATCATTTCGGGAATATTCACTAATCTCCTACATTATATTTATAGATCTTCAACCAGATATCAAATTAAATTAATCGATCCGAATCAATTGACGTCACCGCGGCACAAATCGTAACAATTTATAAAAACTATATTGATTGTCCGATCCGTAAAATAACAATAATAGGAACCTCTTGCATAGCAATCACATTTGAATTTTGATCACTTTAATATAAGGTATACAGCCATGTAATTACTCATTAGGTACAGTTACATACTTCTTGGAACATTATTATTGTAGTATCCGTTATTTGCAGAAAATGTAAGACTTAATGCCTTATCGTTTAGCTAGGCGTGATAACCGCGGAGAACCTAACGGGTAACCGGGACTCCGGCTCGACGTGCAGGAGAAGGAACGGGGTGGTTTTTAGTCAATAAGAGTCTGACACTCCCTTCCGCCTCACCCAGGCGGGAGCAGTCATTCGATGATTTTCCCCCCTTAAAAAAAAAAAAAGGCGTGATAACCTAGATATATAATTTACAGCTAGGTATTTCTCTTATTGGTAATTGTTACCAATTACACCTGTTTTTCATCATTCTAGGGTGTACTAGTAAAACATGCTGGAGCTTATCTTTATGGAACTTATTAGTGTTTTAGGGATGCTCTGTTTCCGCCTCTATGTGTGTTGTTGCAAAGTGTAAATAAACAAATACCATGTATTAACAAATTTTCAAAGAGGATTGATTAGATACGCTTAATATGCAAGCTTCCGAACCAAACTGAATGACAAATCCTTCGCAGGTACTAAAAGGTGTTAGCATAAAGGTGAAACGTGGTCAGTCCGTGGCACTAGTTGGCCACTCAGGATGCGGCAAGTCCACCATCATACAACTCATCTCCAGATTCTACGACGTCGTCGAAGGAAGTGTAAGTTGATTTTGCTATAAATTGTGTGTTTCTGTTCAATATTTGCGCTGAATAGGAGGCGCCACTAGCGAATAAAAACCTATTAGTTTGAACACAAAATTTTTTAAGCAACTATAAAAACCGTATAGAATGTAATAATAACTTTAATATCTCGTCACTGAATACGCGTAGACTTTATCAGTCTAGACTTTATCACTTTAGATCTAGGTAAAATTAGATTGGCTGACGCAATAACAGAAAGGGTTTCGACGACTATTTTGTGATTAATCTGATCCACGTGTGTTCATGAAATATAATATACTACTATAACTTTATTACCATAGTAATCTAATTACACCATTGTAGTATCTAAGCAAATAGAATATTAAGAACTACAGATACCAGACACACTGTCATCAATTAATTTTGCAATATAGAAATGGGATTCAGCCTGATTATTTTTTCTATAGTATCCATTTTCACCTATTACCTATTCTATTTATAACACGGAAATTCAATCTAGCAATTGTAGTACCCGAAATGTAATTTTTCAATTAAAATATATGCAATCCCTCCAAATTGATCCAAAATATTTATAGGTCGCAATCGACGGTAATGATGTCCGCGACCTATCAGTCCGTTGGCTCCGAGAACAGATCGGTCTAGTAGGCCAGGAGCCTGTCCTATTCAACACTACCGTCCGGGAAAACATTCGCTATGGACGTGAGAATGCCACCAATGAGGAGATAGAAGCCTGCGCCCGACAAGCTAATGCACACCAGTTTATTATGAAGCTGCCGAAGGTAAGTTCTATATTATAAGGTCCAATTAAAATAAGCAATAAAATTGTCCAATAATTGTGATCACAAACAAGACAATCAGCCAGGCAGCCTTTGAACTGCTCCATAAACTGTCCTGAAGACTCTCTTATTCATCTACGAAAAACACCATACTTGCTCAAGACAAATTGGATTGTAGTATTGTTACCCAAAAATGTATTGAAACCTGAACTTCGCTGCTGTAAACTGCACACACATTTCCTTAACTAATTTTCTCTAAATTACTTATAGCATTAAAAACAAACTGTTCAATTTAATTTTTTTATGACATAAGCCGGTAGACGAGCAAATGGATCACCTGATGGTAAGCAATCTGCGTCGCCCATGGACACCTGAAACACCAAGGCGTTACAAGTGCGTTTAACCACACTTTTGAGGATTGGGAATTTTAGGATTTTGTAGGATTCGGGGATTGGGAAAATTTCAATCTGAATGTAAATTACACAATGGCAGGGTTACGATACATTGGTGGGAGAGCGCGGTGCGTCACTGTCAGGTGGTCAGAAACAACGTATTGCCATCGCTCGAGCCCTAGTCCGGAACCCGAAGATATTGTTACTGGACGAGGCTACCAGTGCCCTTGACACCTCCTCTGAAGCCAAAGTACAGAAAGCACTTGATAAGGTAAGAGAAAATCTTAAAACATAAATACTTAGGTACTAATAAAAAATATTCTGTAATACTCCTGAAACAGATTATAAGATTATATTTGAGTTCAATATTCATGGTACTATTGGCACTTGTTGAACTCGTTCTAATACGATGGTGCTCGACTGGTTTCGAGCTCAACCGGAGCCCTTAATCAACTTTACCTACTAATCTTCTTAACCACTATGTGCATAATGTTACAGGGATGTTTAGTCTAATTATAAAATTAATTAGATATCTATCTTGTAGGCACAAGAAGGTCGTACCACAATAGTGGTGGCTCATAGGCTATCCACAATCAGGAACGTGGACGTGATATACGTGTTCAAGGCTGGTCTAGTGGTGGAATGCGGGAACCATATGGAGCTGATGACAAGTAAGGGACACTACTACGATATGGTCATGCTGCAGAACCTCGGAATGGATGACCAGTCGCCTGGTAATTATTAAATACTCTTTCTATAATTTTCATTGATTTGTGTTTTTGTAGTTGATAGACTAATTCTTACTTAGGCTAAGGACTCAAGACATGATTTTCTCCCTCGCCCGCTGCATTTTGCGGGCGCACAGCCTTTGTAGAATACAGACATGTTTGTAAAAAAATAAAGCCATTGTTTGCGACTCCCGCTGCAACGACAGGCGTGGCCGCGGTGCGGCAGAAAAGTGCGGTCTCGTGAGATTTGAAAATTCCGCATTCATTCCGCAACCGCGGCGGGCGCAGAAGATCGCGCCGTGAGTCCTTAGCCTTACTGTTTGACAACACAAGACTTACTTCCTAAGACATAAAGACTAGGTACTTTCTTGTAGTTAGGTTTTCGCATAAAAAAACTAATTAAATTTGATCTCGATCTTATAGGAAACAACAGTTCGAATTACTTCGAATTAACGATTTCTTCTTTACCCTAAACTTGATACTGATATTTTACAGAAAAAACTAAATTGTCTCGCGAGACTTCCATAATCACTGAGAAGGATGACGAAGACGAGTTCTTGGAATTCCGGAATGATGTAAGTATACTTTGATTAATTAATGGCGCCGCTTATGGACACCTGAAACACCAGAGGCGTTACAAGTGCATTACCGGCCTTTTGAGGATTAGGAATTTGAGGATTGTGGTGGAAATGGAAATGGTTGCGCCGGTGAAAAATATCTCTAAATTTCCTAAAGCAAAATATTGTTGAGATTTTTGATGCCCTCAGCATGGAGACTAGAAATGTCACCTCGTTTTATATGGGCTTCATATCATAGCATAACTGTCCAAAAGTGACTAATACATTCAATATGGCATTCCCCCTAAAAAAAATAATAATGCTCCTAAAATTAGTTGGACATACAATAAATTTTCGTCTGTATCCAGGACAAAGATGAGGACGCAGCTCAGGCCCCTGACATTTCCTTCTGGAGAGTATTGAAGCTGAACAAGCCGGAGTGGAAGTCTGTCACCCTCGCCAGTATCTGTTCACTCATGAGCGGTTTCTGCATGCCACTGTTCGCTGTCATCTTTGGAGACTTTCTATCGGTAAGATTTACCTTACTCACTTATCAACAATGCGTAGATAAGAGTCCACTCAGTGTCGTAACAACAGGGTGGGAAGTCAGCAAAATGTCACAGGCCCCCAGCTGAAAGGAGCCCCCTTCAGAAGTTTTCATCAGAACTTTTCTGTAATAGGCAAATAGGGCCCAACCGTTGAATTAGCCACGGGCCTCGATTAGTAACAGGATATCAAATGGCGCTAGTGTGAACCTCTTGTTATTCGTCCAATAGGGAATTAGCTAGTGGCACACCATTGGTCGCATAATTTGATAGCTGCTGTGATTGGACGATAAAACCTCTTCCTACATTTCCTAAACTCGGCATTAACAGTCCGTTTTCGTCGGCTGTACTGGACACAGAATTCTATAATAGTACTACGATATTGAGCCCGATATTTAGCTCTTTGTATGATTCACACTTCTGAAATCGTCGTCCACGATTGTATTTTATTTATCAAATCAGTCTCGTAGTTTCGTACCTATTCTAATTAAACAATTCAATCTTTCCTAGAATGTAAAATTGTGTATTTGTTTCAGTTACTTGATGGTGACGACGAAGATGAAATTCAAAAAGGAGTGACTCGATTGTCGCTGATATTTGTTGGCATCGGTGTGTTCTCTGGCATTACTAACTTCATTGTGGTACGTTCCTATACATTTTATAATACCTATTTACATTCCCCGCACTCGGGTCATAGTCAGTTTAAGACCCTTGGCTCAGCTCAGCTCAGACTTAGTAGATAATTACCTCCCCGAAATTCTAAAATTGAGAAATTAAGGTTCAGGATATATTATTCCTGATTATTATACACTAAAATAAATAATTACACCGAGTTATTGTGAATTCCAGGTATTCTTCTACGGAATAGCGGGTGAAGCGTTAACCAAACGGCTGCGACTGATGATGTTCAGGAAAATGTTGGAGATGGACATTGGTTTCTATGATGACAAGGACAACGCTACTGGAGCTCTCTGTGCTAGACTCTCTGGAGAGGCCGCCGCCGTGCAAGGGGTGAGGATATCTTTATTTTTGAGGGTAGATACCATCATATAATTCCTCCTACCATCCAAGGTGGGGCGAGAGAGTGTCAGACTTACTGACAAAAACCCACCCCGTTCTCTCTGCTGATTCTCATTATTATAATTTATAAAGACAAAAAAGTTCCGATTATCTGCATACATACCTATTTATTTTTGCATTCATGCTGTCACCTACAAAATTATAAAACACTATTAAATAATTCTTTTATAAACTACGTTTAATAAAAACCGACTGCGACCCCCTTTTTTGAAGTCGGTAAATTAATATACTAAAATGTTACCCTTTAGTGTAATTGTAACGTCGGTCGCGGAGAACCTAACGGGTAACCGGGGCTCCGGCTCGAAGTGCAGGAGAAGGAACGGGGTGGTTTTTAGTCAGTAAGAGTCTGACACTCCCTCCCGCCTCACGGGAGCAGTCGCTAACGTCTGGGTGATTTCAATGATTTCAAATCCCTTAAAAAAAGTGTAATTGTAACAAATACTTTTCTGAAAACCATTAAAATCGGTTTAGCTAATCCCGAGGTAATCGCAAACAAATATATACATACAGGTCATACTGAGAACCCCCTTCTTTTTGTGAAATCGGTTAATAATCTGTGTTTCTTCTCCCTTCCACCAGGCTACAGGTCAAAGGATTGGTACAGTGGTACAAGCAGTTGGTACATTTGGTTTCGCTCTGGTACTATCACTGATCTTCGAGTGGCGAGTGGGTCTGGTGGCCCTGACCTTCGTGCCCATCATCATATTCGTGCTCTACAAGGAAGGAAGAATGACTTATATCGCTACTTCTGGCACTGTTAAGGTCATGGAGAGTAGTTCTAAGGTAAATATCCATATTTTGTTTAGTATTAAAAGTGGTATCCATTTTCTTTGAAATAGGGAAATACGCTAACTAGCATTTTTCTTCTTAGACTCCAAGAATGTTTAAAGCTTTGTTCTAGTCAAAACTACTGCTCGTGTCCAGCCCACTGCTGGACTTTGATTATGAATATTTTTTTATTGGATAAGCCCATAAATGAGCAGACAGATCACCTGATGGTGAGCAATCGGCGTCGCCCATGGACACCTGGAATACCAGTGGCGTTACTAGTGCGTTACCGCCTTTTTGGGGATTACGAATTTGAAGAATATTGGAGATACAGGAATTGGGGTAAGGGGGTGGGGTAGTTGGGCCTCCGGTAACCTCAATCACACGACATGTTTTCTGTGAGGCCATGGCATCACTCCGGTCGAGCCGGCCCATTCGTGCAGACGCAAGACTCTCCCACACTAGATGAATTTAGAGAACATACATACATGCTATGATTGCTATAATCTCCAATGCTTCAGTTTAGAAGAGTTAACGATAATATATAAAAGCTTCGAATTGATCAGAGAGCCCTACTGCTGCGCTGTTTGATAGGCCGTTACCAGTTGTCCTGCGAGTCCCCACGAGGAGGTGACTATTCTAATTATACTTATTGGGCACTGATTTGGTATTGTAGATAGCCGTAGAAGCCGTAGCCAACGTCCGAACGGTAGCATCATTAGGTCGTGAAGAGACCTTCCGTCGTGAGTACTCGAAGCAGCTCCGTCCAGCGCTGGACACTGCCATCCGTACGTCTCACTGGCGCGGTTTAGTATTCGGCATGTCTCGAGGAGTGTTCAACTTCGTCATTGCCAGCTCATTGTACTACGGTGGAACCATTATCGTCAACGAGGGCGTACCCTTCGATCAAGTCTTCAAGTAAGTTTTGTAGACTATTTGCCTTGACTGACGCTGACGTAGACGTATACTTATACTTTACTTACTTATACTTATAGAGGTACAGTTTGCAACGTCTTTTCCCAATTTGGAGATACAAATACACATGTACATAAATACATTAGACCGTTGGAGTGCTTAGTAGGAAAAGTCAATAAGCGATAGCTAAAAAGCCAATATATTTTTTATTAATTAATGATTACGTTTTTCTAACTCTTACTTATTCGTGTAATTGTTGAACGAGGCAACTCGACTGATTTCAAGCCTAACTGGGGCTCAAAGTTCTTGGCACTGCGTAACAAACGAACAAACTCAGTCATCAGACATGACTGATGGGGATTATAATACAAAAATAGGTAGATACCTATTTTCAGTCAACAAACCATATTCCTAATCCTAGTATTTGTCCAATAGGTCAGCTCAAGCTCTGTTGATGGGTGCTACGTCAGCGGCGCAGGCGTTTGCCTTCGCTCCCAACTTCCAGAAGGGTATCAAGGCGGCAGGCCGTGTCATCGTACTACTGGGACGACAGTCCAAGATCACTGACCCAGCTGAACCTGCTGTCAAACACTTTGTAAGTGGTACTTTATTACACATAATTGTAATGAACAGAATTACGACTTCCAAAGTACGACTCATTTTTACCAGTTACATAATTGCCGTACAAGCAATAGGGAACAGCGATCACGCCTTGTCTTATGCCAGTCCATTATCTTTTACTTTTATTATTCTATTTTTTTTATCAGACGTCATCAATAATTATATCAAACACCTTTTCCGTTCTTATAATTGCTCACATAATAATTTACTGATCATTTTCTTCTACATCTCTTCGTACAGAACGGTACAGGAGAAGCGAGTCTCCAGGCCATTCAGTTCAGATATCCGACCAGGCCTCTGGTGCGAGTACTGAAGGACTTGAACCTGGAGATACAGCGCGGGAAGACTGTGGCACTGGTGGGGGCTAGTGGGTGCGGGAAAAGTACCGTCATACAACTGTTGGAGAGATACTACGATCCTGAGGACGGCATTGTGGTGAGTCAGAAGTTTCAACTAATTAGTGTGCGAAGAAAAAACAAGGATATTAAAATTTATATCACGATTTTTAAACACAGGCAATCCAGTCAGTTTTTGGCAGTACATAACAATAATTGCAAACAACAATTGTTTTCGGAACAAAATCATTACTGAGGAATGAGGCATAGTTTAAATAATCACTAAATATCTGAGTACAACAATTTTTATTATTCGAATCTTTCTACTACTCTATGATACCCAGGCTCAAGACGGCGTACCACTTCCGAAGCTGAAGCTAGTAGACGCTCGACGGGCGATAGGCTTCGTACAACAAGAACCGATCCTGTTCGACCGCACCATCGGGGAGAACATCGCGTACGGGAACAACGAGGCACGCGTCTCCAACGACGAGATCATCGAGGCAGCCAAGCAGGCTAACATACATAACTTCATCACTTCACTGCCTTTGGTAAGTGGTTGATCATTATCCTTGTCATCCAAACCATAGTCCTGAAGTTTCCAGAACTAGGCTGAACGTCTCTTAGTGTATTCTGCCTGACTGAATATTACACTTTATTTATACTGTTCTTAAGCATTAGCCCTAAACACGCTGATTAAGAACTTATTAATTTTGAAGTGGATGGAGACACATTTTAAGATATAAATATCCATAAAGCCTTTTTGTATACGGCAGCACGTGATACTGTCACACCATATTTATGATAACTGTGTGGGCAGCTAGAATACCAGTCTTAGGACCCAAAGACCCGATAAGTGCGGGTCTGCGGACGACTAGCTACCCTTGCTCGCCGTCCAGAACCAACCCGTGCGTACGGCGCATCGCGTTCCGCAATCGCCTCAAAGAACCATCAGACCGCCACTGGTGAGGCCCAGTAGGGCTTATGCACGATACGGAGCCGGGGAAGTTCTGACGGGTTGCCGGAGCTCCGGCTCGAGCAGGAGTAGGAACGGGGTGGATTTTAGTCAGTAAGAGTCTGACACTCCCTCCCGCCTCACCCAAGGTGCGAGAAGTGATTGGATGATTTTCCCCGCTCAAAAAAAAATTACCCAAAGACTCGCCTGTACCATCCTACTACCACCTGATCACCTGATCTCTTGCACATGAACAATGTGAATGTACTTAGTATAATTTAACTTTGTACTCCAACAGGGCTATGACACAAATATCGGTGCTAAAGGCACGCAGCTATCAGGCGGACAGAAGCAGAGAGTGGCCATCGCGCGCGCTCTCATACGGAGACCCAAGATGTTACTGCTGGACGAGGCCACCAGCGCACTCGATACTGAGAGCGAAAAGGTATGGACAACTGATGTTTTAATGAGATATGGAGCTAACGAACAGATTACCTGATGGTAAGCAATCTGCACCTCCCATGGAAAACCCACGGACCGGCAGCGCAATACCAAAGTAAAAGTCAAAATCAAAATCATTTATTTCAATTAGACTAGAAAGGAACTTTGGAACGTCAACAAAAAATTTAAAGTGAAGCTATTTGCAAAGGAGTTACAAGTGCGTTTGTATGAAGAGGGGGGGGCTCTTATAACCACACTCATGGATAATGCAAGCTTTAGCAACTAGTTTACTGTAAGGAATACAAAAACCATTACTTTTATCTGAGTGATTGAAATCCTAGCTGTAAGACAGGCTGTTGAGTGACGTGTCGGGGATTTGACTCCCGCCCGCACAAAACAAATCCTTATGAGATTAAAAAATTGTTGTCTTGATATGAAAATTATGTATTTGTAAAACACCAACGACAGATGACAAAATCCTTGTGTACCTAAAGGCGAACAAACCTAATACGCCCTACTAATAATACTACCTCTAATATTATAAATGCGAATGTTTGTGAGTATGTGTGTGTGTGCGTGTGTGTTTGTGTGTTTGTTACGTCACAACGGTTTTACGTTAAAACGGCTGAAAGGATGGAGATAAAATTTGGAACAGGGGTAGATTATGTTCTGGCATAGCACAAAGGCCACCTTTTATTCCACGGAACCGCTGGTAGAAGGTAAGCGAAGGTAGTACTTATAAAACTTTTCTCCATACAGGTGGTACAAGAAGCATTAGACGCAGCCAAGGCAGGCCGTACTTGTGTGATGATAGCTCACAGACTCAGTACAGTCCGAGACGCTGACGTCATCTGCGTCATCCACGACGGACAGGTCGCGGAGATGGGGACACATAGTGAACTACTCGAACTTAAAGGACTCTACTACAACTTAAATAGGAGAGGATACGCTTGAGTCATGTATATATTTTATATTTAGGTACTTATTTATATTTTTACACGATACACATGGTGGAAACGAAACGCTTTCGAAACGCAATAAAACAAATTGTTCTTACAATTTTAATGAAATGAAATGAAATTGGTATACAGTGTAATACAGCGAGTCCGTCTATGTTTTGCCTTGAAGCATACAAATTCATATACCTCTAAGTATTGGTAAGTAGATTTATATATTTTCAGAAAATAAAAATACATTAGTAGTCATTTAAGTATATACACGAACAAACATTTAGAGGTATAGTGGAAGTTAAACCACTGAGACATCACCATCAGTCATATTACGAGCTTTAATCCTAAACACATAATTATTAGTATTATTTTTATTTTCGTGTTATTCATGCGACATCAGCCTTGAGCAGTTGATTACAACTATTATTATATAAAAAGAAGTATTTTATTCCTTACTTATATGAAAATAAAACTTGTTTTTTAACATCACCTGTCCGCTCGGTAGCGTTCCGTTTGCACCCTGTATGTAGTGGTATTCAAATAAATATCAGTCGGAATATGTCCACTGCAGACCCAAAGCTAAAGGGTTATCTTAATCGTCATGCTTGACTTTATTTGAGGAGGGAAAATCATTCAATGACTTCTCTCGCCTTGGGTTAGGCGAGAGGGAGTGTCAGACTCTTACTGACTAGAAACCTCCCCGTTCCTACTTCTGCTCTTCGAGCCGGAGCCGCGACCACCCGTTGGAGATCGCATTTCAGTCATTCAAAGAGGCGATTGCTTGTGCAGTTATATACCAAAACTTGTGCTTATTTTTTGACCTCTGAACATTAAACCTGTTATATGTCATTGTGTATTATATTTTATATGTATTGTATACTATGTAGGTACGTATTAAAAAACACTGCCTCACCCAAGAGGTCTTGGGGTGAATCACAGCTTATTTCACTAGTGCTTAAGTCAAAAGGATTTTCCTAAATTACTTATGTGGTTTAACTGCATATAAATAATTATAAATTCAGCTTCGAAGCTGCATTAAGTATTTTCTAAGAAAGTATAAATTTATTATGAAGGGTCTACTTCATGACGTCTGTTTCAGTAAATAAAAAAATAAATAAAAATAAAATAAAATAAAATACATTTATTTCAGGTGATCATAACCCATAGTATTACAATGTTAATCCGATAGGTAAAATATATTAATAAGTAAAGATACAATTGTTCTATTTAGGAAATTTATAAGGATATGTCATTATAACCATAAAATGAAACAGAATGATTTAATAATAAAATTAAAATTAAATAAATCAAATTAAAAAGTAAAGGTTATCCCACACCTAGGAAACACGGGTCCGGCACGGGTTTTGTGTTTGGGGACAGAACAAAACGGTTTTTTACTGTTTCCATTATTTTGATGTAATGAAATATACCTCCATAACGTTTAAAGTTCATATTTAAATAACAAGTTAATTGTTAGGTTGGGAGCCGTACCGGAGCCATGCTTGTTAGGTTACTTAAGACATTTACTGATTGATAGCATATCTGACAAATTATTTTAACATATTCCGTGTTCTGTAAAACACAATTAGGTATGTAAGTACCAAGTAAGCTAGGAACTACTTAACCAGCAATTTGTGAAACAGACCCTAATATTGTAATAACTAAGTACCTATTCTTAATTTTTGTATTATAATTTAATAAAATAAGTTTAATTAATAAATACAGTTATTTAATCTTTTATATTATGTAAGTTGCGAACGCTTGAATAAAATCAACACTTAAACAAACAGATAATGAATAATTACTTGTAGATTACCTATGGCATTTAATAATAATAAAGAAATAAACGTAAATAATAAATAAGTAAAATTTAATACTTACTTATAATTATGTATAATTAAATGTGATATAAAAACACTACCTACCTAAATAGTTACCTACCATGTTTTGTACTTAAGTTATATACGGTAAAATGGCGTAAATAGGGTTTGAACGGCAAAAAGGAGCAGAAGAGGGGTGAATCGATACTATGAAGAATTTCCTTATATCTTCCTATTCACCCCTCTTCTGTTCCTATCACCTCACGATCCATATTCACCCCATTTTACGGGATTTTAAGTAAAAGTTATGTGTCTAGAATGCCTATCTGATATATAAATTTCTCGCGTCTCAGTTTTCGTTGCCATACTCCTCCGAAACGGCTTGCCCGATGTTGATGAAATTTTTTGTGCTTATCCGGTACCTATGAGAATCGGCCAACATCTATTTTTCATCCCTCTAAATGTAAGGGGTAGTCTACCCCTAAATTTTTTTCGAGATTGCGCGTACTAAGTCGCGTGCAGAAGCTAGTATAATGTACAAGTTAGCAAACAGAGTTTGGAGTAAATTGAAGACGCTAGACTCGCTAGTACCATACCTGTGTGTGGCAGCCTAGTACACTACGACTCGATCGGTTTTAATATTTGTTATTTATATCAAGTTATAAAGAGGAGATACTATGTTTGGATGATTGTATATTAAATGGAATATGGTACGAAGTGGGTGACACAGTCCAAGTCAATATTACGTTCCACTTGCCACAGCATCAAGCTCTTTTTTGCTAAGCTGTATTTACGTATAGTGCGAGAGATGACGACCAAAACCATTTCTCATAGCAATACGGCAAAATCCCTATAAAATCGTTAGATTGTATGATTCTGAACCCGACTAGGTGTGTAGTAACGGTCGGAAGTGTAGCATGGCGTGGAAGGCCATTTCTGCTGTGTGAAAAATATCTGAGTATCGAAAAGTTCTCTGAAGAGAAGGTGCTACACTTATTTTGTCTGATATACATGTTTTGCACATGTGGACAACTTATTTTATCATGTCCAACAATTTTCAGACATATTGCCATGATACCGATCGGTAAAATTTGTTAACATTTTCAAAACGGTCTCAATATTTAATGCGTTCACATTTCCGTCAGAAAATTGTTTTATTCGCATTAAATAACCAAAATTTACTAACAAAAAAGGTTTTCAGACGTATTGCTATGAGACATTTTTTTTGTCTGGTGTTTTTGTGGTCATATCAAACGCTACGCGGAAAATGTCTGATATTGGTATTTTCGAGTTCAGGATAATCGTATCTATCGATTTGAGGCGGTTTTGGCCGTATTGTTATGAGACAAAAATATTGCGTTACAATTACAATGATACATAAAAAATAATTATAAAAAATAGAAATTTAAAAAATATTAAAATCTTATAGAATTATAGAACACCTTTTTTATAACCGATAATATTAAGTAGGTACAAGAAATCAGGGGGCTTACTCTTGAATTCAATTCCGATCGATCGTCATTGGTATTATGAAATTTCGTACTCTTGAATTGCTACACTAGCGCCCATTGCATCCGTATTGCGTGTATACTTAATAAACTAAATGGTATTGAGTTTGGCTTCACATTCCGTACCCTGAATGCTATTGTAACAGCTACGATAAGGGTTGTATAATTTTGACATTGAATAATTATTGAGATTTTATTGGATTGAAATTGCATTGATATTGAGATTGGTTTCAAGATATTTGTTAGTAAAAAGTTGTGTTAATGTGCCTCTAATAGGTAGTACCTAACTGAATCAAAATAGATATATCTAGACTACACAGATACCATAATTATGTTAAAACAACCAGTGATAATGATTTAGAATTATTTATTTTTGTACTTTTAATTATAAACAATAGAAAATAAAATTATACTTTTTGTTATAAAAAAAAATGTTTTGTTTTTTTTGTCACCATGAATTATTCTAGCGTTTTGTTAAACCCATTCAATTTAATAAAAAACGAATTCATAGAACGTGTACCTACAAGATAACAAAGAAAACAGATTCACAATTATTTAAAGACTTCATTTAAACTTAAAACCAGTAAATCATTTAAAAACAAATAATAAGTAAGTTGCGTAGGTATTTGGGGATACAAATGACCCCTAATAAATAACTATAGTTGTGTGTGTCTCCATGATTTACAGCTGTTACTTGTTTCCGCACAAAACAAGCTGTTAGGTACTGTATTGTTTTTGATTCATTGCATTACAAAAGTATGACCAACTATTGTCCAGTTTTATTGCAAGACAGTTTTTATATACTTAGATGAAGTTTGGTCCGTCTATGTGTATTTTTGTTTCATAATATGGTAAGTAGGTAGGTAGCTACTTAAATAGATATTGCGTAACATCTAACACAATAAATAACATGACACGTAGTGACAGGTCCCGCATGGAAACAATGTTTGATAATTCCCAGTACAATTCCCATCAAAGAGCAATTAATAAAAATTACTCGTTTCATAAAACAATTAACGTCCAGCGGAGAGGCGCGCGCCTGTGGTCATCTGATCGAAATCATCTCCACGAGCCGCCATAAATTTATTGTTTCATTATGTCACATCCCCGATATAATAAAAAACCGACAAATTACTAAATTGAGACATCCCACTATCTGCCTTATAGACACGTGAAGCTCTTTAACGAATAACACCCATCATAACATAAATAGATCCTATCGAAAAACCAATATGACCGAGCCTCCATTTTTTTCCACCCCAGCGTGAGCTTTATGCTAATGAAACCCAAAAACAAACATTGTTATAAGCCAAATGTGTAACATACGATAAAAATAAATTAAATAATAAAGGGAATCGTTAAAATGGAAGAAATGTCCGTAATTTATCCACGAGTCACCTTTTAGGCATTCCATGGATGCCATCGCGGCGGGGTCCCGCGAGCCCGCCTGCTCTAGACGCGATCTCCAAATAAAAAGGCGCCACAAAAAGACGTATTCAATAAGCCGTTGGCCATTACCGGACGTAATCGATAAGATAAATTAGTTATAATAAAATCTGTGGAGCTGTAGACGGCCTTAGTAGGTACGTCAGTCGAATGTCTGAGCAGCTCCAGCGACGTGCATGGGCCGCTGTAGTAGGAACCTACTATAAAACGAATGCTTGTCTTCTTGTCTGTATTAGGTCTAGGCTGGTTTTTGCAGCAAGAAAATTAAAATTAATAAACCATCTAGAGTTGGCAATTGAAGGAACCTACTTAGTAAATATTCCAGGTAGGTACTTACTTACAACTCAAATCCAGACCACGAACTGGAGTTAATTTGGTAATTGAGGATCAGGGTTTGAGTAGTTCTTTTCATTAAAACGCGGATATGAGTCGATGATGTTTTGCGTAGTGAAAACGCACAAACACGTCGTGGGCACTAAGAGTGAAAATTTTTAGGGTCGCATAATATAGCAAGAGGTTTGTGTAGTTTACACAAAAAACCGGTATTCGAACGCGTATATGAGTCGGGGGCGTGCAGGGTTGTGTACTTGGTTTAATGAAAACGCGCAAACGCGTCATGGGCACGAGTGTTGAAACTTATAAGAAAAAGTACCAAGACCACATTATTTGGCAAGAGGTGAGTTTATTAAATGATACGACGCACCGTAGGACGCACATATGAGTCGGCGGCACATAGCGTTGTGTAGTGAAAACGCACAAACGCGTCGCGGGCACCGAGTGTTGAAACTTAGCAAAATGTCAAGGTCACATAATACGGCAAGAAGAGGTGAGTTTAGTTCATAATTTCGTATAATATAACTATTAGGTATTATAGTAACCACGATACCAACAAACATTAACAACCGAAATTAACAACTTATCTCAAAATAAGGATCCAATTTTAGGTGTTACACTAACACACGAAAGTACGAAAGTCTAGTTATAATCCGGTCGATTAGGCCTAAAATAAGGAGGAAGGTTACATAAATTTTTAAAAAGCTGAAATTGGCGAAATTTTTCAAAACATGATTATAAAAGAAGCATCAAAAGTTGTCATCGAAGCGATCAGTGCTAAAAATTTGGCACGAGGTCAAAGGTCAAGAAAATGAGTTCTTCGCGATTTTTAGCGAAATGGTGTATTTTTTCGTAAAAGCTGTCGAGACATAAATTGTAGAAAATAAACAGGAAAAGAGATTTTGTAAAAAAAAACTGGGCGGCACACGTACAAAGGTGCAAAACATCTCAGTAGTAGCATGGAGTCTGGAAATGTGCCCGGTACAGCGCCGTAAATAGGGCGGTGCCAGCGGTGCCCAGGCACAGGGCGCAAACCCTGGAGGGGCGCAGAAATGACCAGACTGTACTATCTAAATCTGTATCGCATTTTTAAACGATCTTGAAACAACAACACATGTCAAACGACTCACTACACATCAGACAAATGTATATCCACCTTAAGTCTTGCTCGCAATATTACATACACAAACAAAAGTACCTATACTATAACTTTGGGCGTTTGTGCCCGCGGCGCCTGCGCCCGCGGGGCGAAACAAAAAAAGGAGAGGCACTCCATCCCGGCAGGCTAGAGTTGCAGCAGCGGCAGTGGAACCTGCCCCGCGAGCGGAGGACGGCGGTGGGTGGCAAATCGCTGGTGAGGCGAGGAGAGTCGCCAAGGAGGGCCGTAAGGGCCCCAAGAAGGCGCTGCGGCAGTGACGGCAGCAGTAGTGCAGGGAGAAACGGGCTGCTGCCTTGCTCCTCGCCCCTAGGACCGCGGCTGTAGTAATTACGTCATGGAGGAGGTGGAGACGTACTCCGACCACCGGTATATCCGGTTCGGCGTCTCCGTCGAGTCCGCGGACCCGCCGGTCAGACAGGCCCCATGTGGCCCGCGTTGGACGCTGAAACAGCTGGACCGGGAGCTGCTCCTGGAAGCAGTTATCGTGCAGGCCTGGGTGATACCACTGGTCAGGCCTGCTGACATTGACGATGAGGCCAAGTGGTTCCAGGACGCCATGTCCAGGATTTATGACGTGGCGATGCCCCGGATCCGATCGAGGCAACAAAAGCGCTAGGAGTACTGGTGGTCGCAACAGCTGGCAGCTCTACGCAAGGCGTGCACTGCTGCGTGACGCCAGTACACTAGGCACAGCAGGCGCCGCATCCGTCCTCCGATTGCGGAGGCGAGAGAGGCGGAGTTGTACCAGGGGTAGGCGAAGGCAGTCCTCAAGGTGGAAATACTGCGGGCGAAAGAGGAGGCCCGCCGAGAGATGCTGGGGACTCTGAACGTCCGTGGGGACGCCAATACCGGATGGTACGCGACAAGCTCCGCGCTTGGGCTTCCTCTGGCCGGAGACTCTGAGTCTCCGACCAGAAGTCTTAGAAGAGGTGATTGGCGACGACGACGAAGACATCGTCTCAGAGGTGACCGAGGCAGAACTGAGAGCGGTGGTGCGCCGGATTGGCGCCAAGAACACCGCTCCAGGATCCAACGGCTTGCATGGGGTTCCTGGGTTCTGGCCTCAGAGGCTCTCGGGCTTCGATTAATCGGTCTCTACAGCGCATGCTTGGAGAGAGGCCAGTTCCCGCTGCTCTGGAAAGCGGGTAATCATCGTAAGGAAGACGGGGCGCCCTGCACTCTCCGTCCGTGTACCGGCCCATAGTGCTGCTCGACGAGGTGGGGAAAGTTTTTGAAAGAATAATTTCGAACCGCCTCGTCGCGCACTTGACGAACATTGGGCCGGACCTGTCGGACGGCCAGTTCGGCTTCCGCAGAGGGCGCTCCACGGTGGACGCCATCTTGCGCGTTAGGGACCGGACGATGAGGACTGCAGTGTCTAGGGGTAAGGTCGTTGTGGTGGTGTCTCTGGACATCGCCAATGCCTTCAACTGCCTGCCCTGGAGCTGCATCTTGGAAGCACTCCGATATCATCGGGTGCCTACCTACCTCCGTCGTGTAATCGAGGCTTACCTGACGGACAGGTCCGTCATTTACCCCGGTCACCGGGGCGAGTGGAACCGGCGAGAGATGTCACAAAAGTGTTCCACAGGGTTCGGTTCTGGGGCCGCTGCTGTGGAACATCGGCTATGACTGGGTGTTGCGCACCGACCTCCCGAACGGCGTTAGCATCATATGCTACGCCGACGACATGCTGGTGCTAGCGCACGGGAGGTCGCACCAGGCGGCGGCCGACTTAATGTCGACAGCGGTTGCGACAGTTGTTGAGTGAATCCGGCAATTGGGACTCTAGGTGGCGCTCCACAAGTCCGAGGCTATGTGTTTTCATGGCCGCGGGAACGCGCCACCTCCGGGTGAGTCCCAAATAACGGCGGGAGAGGTTACCATCGGCGTCGCGCGCGGAGGCACGTCGCCGGGGCGAAACTCCGCTGCCGCGCCAGATAAGTGCGTGGTGGGAAGAGCTCTGGCGCGATCTCATGGCGGAATGGCAGGCAGCAACGAATTGTCTTAAAACATCTACTAAGTACCGACCTATAACTTGGTACACAATAAACAGTTATATTTTCATGCACATTTGTCCATTTTATTGTCAGAGCCTGGTAAGGACATTTTTCAAGGGCGCAGTTTTGAAAGCTCGCACCGGGGGCGCCTAGAAGGCTAGTTACGGCACTGGCCCGGTATATGGCAATAGGCTCAACCCCTATTAATAAAAAATAAAATAAATAATAAAATAAAAATCGTTTATTAAACACAAAAACTTCCAAAAGATGTAACAGTAGTCTAATTATTATACAATTATGGTAAATTATAAATACTAAAAAAATATAAAAAACAACTTACATTGAAATAATCAAAGATAAATTTAGGATGAGTACAATTAGGGATTTTTTTTTTTAACTGTAGCGTCCCGCCTGAGGTAGGTTTCAGAAAAAACCTGTGTTTCAGGCCATCACTCCACTTAAGATGAGATTTAGATGTCAATGTGAGAACGTACAATCTACACAATTTATAAACGAAGTTATTTATATACCAAGCAGAAAAGAAAAATGTTTTTACGACTAAGTAACAATAAATGTATTTTTTTTTATATCTAGGTACATAAATAATATTAAAACAACGGCAAAATCAAGTTTAATACATATACCTATTAGATCTATTTCATAGTTTCTAGTAGTTTTTCGGTGTCTGTGTAATTGAGTTTATCTAAATATTCTGACACTATTACTTTACACTTATTATAACTTAGGCTATAAATATTTACCGTTCTATTGATTCTGTTATACAAGTAAGGCCCTAGAAATAAATAGAAACGTTTAGCAAAAGCATGTTTAGTCTGGGCGTTATCACAAACCAAATCTTTTCTTCTTCTAACTGCAAGGAGAGGATTATAATCAAGTTCAGTGTGTTGCAGTAATACAATATTTAAAATAAATAGTTGTCGGACTGTTAGTACCTTACATGCCAGATAAAGCTCATGGGTGGGAAATCTAAACGGCCGAAAAGTAGCGACCTTTAATACTGCTCTTTGGGCTCGTTCAAGATGCAGTATCATTGATTTAGCGGCACCACCCCAAGCTGTAATGCAATACGTAATAATAGACTGACACAAAGCCAAATATACCTGTCTAATTAGTTTAAAGTCAGCTATGTTACGTAAAAATTTAAAAATGTAAATTAGTTTGCGAATCCTACCGCACAATAAGTTTATGTGTTTGCAGAAATTTAGGTTTGTGTCAATCGTGACGCCAAGATATTTGATATGATCCGTTTTTGTTAAGGTAGGGCAGGTACACGCACTGTCAGCATTTACATGTAAGTTGCAATTGCTGTGTGCGCGAATATGGAAATTAGTAGGAGGTGGATTAGTATTTCTTATAGTGAATAATAAGTACTTAGTCTTATCAGTATTTAAAGTTAAAAGATTTTTATGAAGCCAATTTGTTACAGTGCTAAAGCCATTTTGAGCTAGCTCGAAGACTTCAGACTTTGATTTAGCTGCGAACAGTAACGCCGTGTCATCTGCATATATACAATACCCTTATTAAGTGATAAACAACACAAGTCATTTATATATATTAAGAAGAGTGTAGGGCCAAGGATACTTCCTTGTGGGATACCGTAGCAACTGCTTTTTTGTTCTGAGCTTTGAAATTTATCGATTTTAACACACTGGTAGCGATCGTTAAGGTAATCACTAAAAAGTTGTAGTTGTGTTCCTCGAATGCCCCATCTTTCAAGCTTATTTAAGAGTAGGGGACACGATATTGTGTCAAAAGCTTTTGCTAGGTCTAAAAATATCCCTAAGGTATACAAGCCGTTATCCAGGTTCATACTAATAAAATTTGTTAGTTGGTGAACTGCTTGGTCAGTGGATTTTTTGGGTCGAAAGTAGTATTGTTGGTCCGAAAGCAATTTATTACTTTCGATATAATTAATTAGTCTATTGTTAATGATTTTCTCTAAGATTTTTGAAATTCCTGTTAGTACTGCAATTGGTCTATAATTATTTATACAATTTCGCAATCCACTCTTAAATACAGGGGTGACCAAGGCCTGTTTCAGCAACTTGGGAAATATTCCTTTATCTAAACATAACTGGATAATGTGAGGGAGGGGCAATGTAGTGTTTGAATCTTTTGAGCAGACTGTTGGGTATATTATCATAACCCACGGCACAAGATTCTTTTAGCCCTTCTATAATATTTGTTACCTCATCAACATCGGTATCCAATAACACAAAGGAGTTAAGCGTTCGAAGTGTCTGTTGTGTGTTTGATATGTGGGAGTATTGAGTGGTTAATCTGGCATTTTGTTGGATAGTTTTTTCTGCTAAATGTTTACCAATGTTGATGAAAAAGTCATTTGCTTTATTCACTGCGTCATATGGGTTTTGCTCAACAGATAAAAGGTCAAGAGGTGGTTCTTGGATTTTGGATCTAATTGCATTGGTTTTAATATATTTCCAAACGAGTTTGCTGTTTTTACCAGCTTTTTGCAGTTGAATCCTATCATATTGACGTTTAATCTTTTTTAACAAGTTATTACAAAAGTTCCTGTATCGTTTGTAAATCAGTGTGAGTTGATGGTTATCCGGTGCACATTTGGATTTATGATGAAGGTGATCCCTATGTCTAATACACCGAACAAGTCCGGGCGTGATCCAAGGCTTGATGTTGCAATACCTTCTTGGAATCACTTTGATTAGCGAATTTTTCTTAATTGCTGACTGTAATTGTTCGACATAATATTGCAAACAAGCATTTGGATCATACGAGTTATAAACTGGGTCAAGATTTATGCTGCGAATATCATTTTCAACGCTTGTCATATTGAGTGTCATAGAGCTACGTGTGCAATTTAATCTAGGTGAAGAAATTTGTACTGTTAGTAAAATGGCTTGGTGATCGGTTAGTGATGAGTTAGTAACTAATGTCTTTGATTGCCGTTTTGATTTAATAAGAATATGGTCCAAACAGGAGCTACTGTGATGGGTAGGGTAACAATGAGCTGGTAAGAGTCCATGAAATGAGCAAATATCCAGGTACCGATATGCATGTGCATCCATGTCCTCTGCCACAATATTTATATTGATGTCACCTATTAGTATAATATTCTTAAACGACGATAGTTTTTCTAAGTTAATATTAAGTGAGTCTAAGAAACCGTCAATAGCTTGAGATGGAGGCCTATATATTGCTATTATCACTGTATCAGGGACAATTGTAACCAATAAGCAATTGCAATTTAGAAAGTTGGGTTCACTTACCAATGTTCTTAAATTACTTTTAATATATACTACAACGCCATCGTTTTGGTTAAAGAAATTTCCAGTTTTGTGACGGTTAAAGCCGTCAATGAATGGTAAGTCGGTCGTTTGTTTGGACAACCAGCATTCCGTCAATACAATAATGTCGCACGATATGTCGAGATTTTGTAAGAGAACTTCTAAACCTTTAAAATTTCGAGTTATGCTTCTTATATTTTGAGTACCTAAGTAAATTCAAAGTATTATCTCCAGTATACACCATATTTTTACACTCCGCAATATTACAAATTTTAGCTTCAGACACGGAAAAACTGTCTAGATCACTAATTAGTTGAATGGCCATAATATATATATATTAAATTAACCTACTTTTATGTGCTAAATTAAAAGATAGTTTCGGCGCTCTTAGGCGCCTTCATAGTCTATGGAGTTTATGTAATTATTTTCTGCGTTTTTACGTGCCGGGCAATTCACGTCGCCAGTAGGATGATCACTCTTCCTTTTAAAACGTCTGCACGTCGCACACTGGGGCTGAGAAAGTTTGTTAAGACACTCTTTAAATGAGTGCCCTGTTTCGCCGCAGTGGTTACAAGTTGGGCTGGTTTCTCTACAAAATTTGGCAGCGTGTCCGAATTGTTGGCAGTTAAAGCACCTGGTCACAATTGTAAAGTCCTTTACAGGACATGAAGTTCAATTTATAAAAATACGGCCTTGATTGATTAGAATCTTTCTAATGTCGGCAGAAACTTCCAGTATGTAGTTGCAAGTGGGGCGCTCCTTTTTGCCAGATTTATGGCTCAATTTTATTTGTGTTAAGAAACACTCACGTGTGGTATCCTGTAGTTTGTCTGAGAGGTTTTGCTCAAAGATGCACTCAAAAACTTCCTTCTCAGGGAGGGCTGCTGGGACACCAATGACGGCAATCCTGGGGCGGCGTTTGGATGGTTCTTGGATTGTTAAGCCTGATGATACAAGTTGTTCCGAGCTTTTCAGCTTGTCAATATCGGCTTTGGTCTCGGTCCTTATAATAACGCCGCCATTTTTTATTTTTCTTACAGCACGAACCTGAAGCTTCAACTCCTCGGGAGAGATGATTTTTTGTACCAATGACTTAGTATCATCACTCGTCTTAGTTTTATCACTGGGATAAATTGCGACAGATCTAAGGTTTGCTGGGCGAATGAAGTTATCAGCTCCTTTTTTTACCATATTGGCATACGAGGTAACGTCAGAACCAATTGGACTCATTTTGGCTTCGAGGACTGCTTTAAATTGATCAAGCGATACTACCACATCCTGTTGGAGTTGAAAATTTTGCATAGAGGCATGTGATAGTGGATGGCCATCTCAGAAGCTCCATTCGTTACTTTACGGCAGAAATTGGTAACTCGGATTTTCTGTTCCGAGTTCATTTTACCCTCCGTTACAGTAGTGCAGATTTCGCTTAGGAACGTTTTGATGGTTCCGAGCCATCTCTGAATTTCCGAGAAAGGGAGAGGATCACCTGGGTCCCTTTTCGGAGTTACAGCTGGCACAGAGTCCCTTGGTTGGCTATGCTGAGCAGGCGATGACATCGGTGGAGGACTACGCCGTACCAATTGGCTAGTACCAAAGGGGCTACCTCCTGTGTTAGACATACTGACACAGACACAAATTGTCAATAAACGAAACTATATACTTAGTTCATTTTTCATAAAAAGTCATTAGTCACACTCGATATTACTCAATATTACAGACTTAACAATAATCAAAGTCGCATAATTCGCGATTATTAATATTCTACGATGAGCACAATAAACACGTCTGCTTAGTATCGCGACTCGCGGACAAATCCATTTATATGGGACTCTTAACATAAATAAATAGACAAAGCCAATTGACCGTCTAACTTAGCAGGTAGGTAACGTATGATACACATAAACTAATACTAGGTATTAGATTTTTTTTAATTTAAAAATTGGCAGTATGTACCTACTTACATAGATGATCATAAATAGATGTACATAAGTATTCACACTTTTTTTTATTTTTTATGCGCGCGGAATGCGACGTACGCTCGGATCTGGTTCTGGTTGGACGGGGACCAACCCATGCTCGCAGTCCGCAGGCCCGCGCTTACGGTGGCCGGAGATCATCCCGCGATCCCCGACGCCCGTAGTGTCCTTCGCGATGGCTGGGTTGCGAAGAGACAGCGCTTCGCTGCCTCACGCGTCCCGCCTCCTCCTTAACTAGCATGATTGCTTCGCAAAAGGAAGAGACGTCATCCCACTCTCCCTCGCTCCGCATCAAGACCCGAATTAGGGCTGGACGCGAGAGGTCGCCATCGCCGATCACGTCCCTGAAGGCACGGCGGTGCTCAGTCCACGCAGGGCATTCCGCCACAGTGTGTTCCACTGTATCCTCAGGCGCTCCTCGCAGTGATGACGACGAGCGACGTGCCACCGCGTGCGAACTCCTTCGCCTACTAGGTACTTGATGCCCCGCATTTTAGCCTTTGGATAATAATATAATGATAATAATAATGATTAATTACCTAACGTCTGGCAATAGTGCTAGTCAAAGGCTCTTGAGCCAATAGTGGCTTAACGACAAAGTAGAACTAGCTATTTTGGGTGGGTCTATTTAACGGCTGTTTTTATTAAGTTGTATATTTTATTATATCAGATCTAGTTCATGCATCGCCACGATGCCGTCGCCGCAGTTGCACTGTACATACGCGCCGCCGTCGCGCGTATTCCTAATCCGTTGCCGGCCGCGTACTCAGTCGATGCGCGTGCGATGCGCGCTCGAATACGGACGTGTTGTCTTTACGTACAACTGCAGTTGTACGTAAAGGTCGCGGCGTAAGTCGCTGCCCGATATTTCGCAATGAGTTCACAACAACTTATCGCAAACGAGCTATTGGCGTTTATACAAAATGCTATCGACACCATGGACGAAATCAGCATCATGCAGATTTGTAGGTCGAGTTTCAAAGAAGACGAGATCAGCAAAGGCAAGATGCTACTCTACCAGACGACTGGGAAGCTCGACCAAATGCCATCGAGAAGGAGAGATGGTACGGATAAGAGCGTCCAAGACATCATCACCTTTCTGAAGGCGACCGACCCTGACGACGTGCCGACATTCGTGGCGAAGGAGCTACACAAGTTGCCACCCGTCACATTCGACCACGTAGATGTAACCAGGCTGCTAAAGGATATCACATCCTTGAAGTCAAGCTTGGCCCAGATGCAGAGCAAGTTGGAGACGTCTGACACTACCATCCAGGAACTGCATGCCGAAATAGTGTTGTTACGCAATGCTGTTTCGGAAAGTAGATTTCAAGGCGAAGCCAACGTGAACACACGTCGCGGGGCGCAAAATGCTTCAGTCAGCAGTTTTGCATCGGCGAAATTTAACACATCGCTTATTGCAAATAATGATGTCGATGCACCGTGCCCCGACGCGCCCCGTGTCTCTCCACGTGCAGAGCACATGTCACGCGAAGCTATGTCGACCCCCAAAGTAGCTTACGCTGCAATTGCTGCCGCAAACAAAACAGCTGCGTCACAATCTAAGCAGCCAAAAGGGGGTAAGCAGAACCGTCGCTGTGAAGCCGTAACAAGGATTCCGATACAGCGCTGTCCAGAAAAGCCTGTGTGTGATGAGGAGGGCTTCATCAAAGTTCAAAAGAAGAAGCCTACTTCACGCAATCAACGCGGTACCGGACTGACCGGACCTAACATGCTGCGTCCAGCTGTGCCTACGACGCTGCTGTATGTGTCCCGATTACACCACTACACGAAGGTTGAGGAGATCGTGGAATATGTGAAGATGAAGACCAATTGGACCTTAAGGGTCGAGAGGTTGGAACCGCGTCACAATACCAACTTCAAGTCGTTTGTGGTGCGAGTTCCTACTCAACATCTCGACAAATTCCTGGAGGCAGAGTTTTGGCCGAAGGGTGTCATATACCGACGTTTTCGAGGTCGCCTACGTGACACCGACCAGCGTAACACGACACCATGCATATCGTGAATGATTTAAATTAATGACTTGTTTAATTATGTATTTATAGTATTTTTATGTTTTATATTATAGTATTATTGTATTAATATGGGCCTTCGTTGCCTGATGTAAATGAATAAATAAAAAAAAAAATAAAAAAAAAATAAGTCCGATTATAGAACGAATCAAGCAGAGGGAACAAGCGCGTCAGCGCAGTAGCGGTACGGCGTCTCCGTGTGCACTAATTATGTTGCGTCTTAAGTAGTATATGTAATATAATTATGTAAGTTTATTGTTGTGTCATATATATGTAAGTTTAGGGATTTATTTTATGTAAGTCTATACATACTGTGTTTTTTTTTATCTATTTCTGTTGAGTTTTAAATACGCTTGCTTCTTGCATCGACCATAGTTTATGTCTCTGCATCACCCAAAGGTCTGGTTGGAGGAGAATGCCCCAGGGCTTTAAACCCGTCGCGGAGACCCTAACGGGTAACCGGAGCTCCGGCTCGACGTGCAGGAGAAGGAACGGGGTGGTTTTTAGTCAGTAAGAGTCTGACACTCCCTTCCGCCTCACCCAGGCGGGAGCAGTCATTCGATGATTTTCCCCCCTTAAAAATAAAAATAAAAAAAAGGCATTAAACCCACCTTGTACATTAGTGTGTGCATGAAGTCTTTTAAATAAAAAAAAATTAGTTCTATTTAACTTTTTATTTTTTTGAAGGGGTTCCAATGACTTCTCCCGCCTTAAAGGCAGACTCTTAGTGACTAAAAACATCCCCGTTCCTACTCCTGCAATTCGAACCAGAACCCGTTAAGCCGTGCACGAACAGTTAAGGTTCAGTTTGGTAATCGTTTCGTTGAAACAAGACAGCTAAAAACAAGTAAGTGATTATAAAAATAAAAACAAAATGATTCTGTTTCTTAATTTTTATTGGTAAATTCACATTCAAATAATAGATCACGTCGAAGACAGATATTACAATATGGGATCTCTACTGATAAAATTTAGTAATTATTTTCTATGATACTGTATCGGTACTTTTCAATTTCTAAATCTACTGCTCCATTAGCTACATCGATTTTAGAGTGCGTAAATGCTTCAAAATTCCAGTGTCATGAGTGAGTTCAGCTATGAGACCTTCAGAAAATAGAAAATAGAAAATCGAAAATACACAATTACATTGTTCACTTACGAATTCACGATACAGATCGGACATCAAAAATATTTCTATATTAATAAACTACTTTCACATAATCGTTACTAAAAAAGACAAAACGTGCGAGTCATGTCGCGCGTGACGCAAACGATACATGTGATCAAATTTAATCTAATCGATTACTTCATTAATGATCGCGAACTACCATTCTCGCGGAATATATTCACAGACATTTGTTAAGCATGTCCATGGTGATAGTATGAAGTTAAGAAACAAGGCTCGACCGGACCACCGGGCAGCGCACCTGAGATTCAGCGCCCGCGGCCGGCCGCGCCTAAACACATCTCTCTGTCGCACCGCTCTCTTCTATTGTACAAACATTACCGTATTAAATAGTCACAGGTCAATTTCAGTCCAACTATCAGTTTACGAATTAAAATAAAATATATTAATCTAGAACGTTTCACATCGCTTAAGTTACGAATGAAGGGGTCGAGTACGGGGTCGCGTGCGGTGCGAGGTCTGCGGAGTGCGAGCGGACGCTTACGAGTCCCACCAGTCGGGGCCGCCGCTGCTGCCGCCGCCGCCGCCGCCGCCGTACGACCCGCCGTAGTTACCGCCGTACGACCCGCCGCCGTATCCGAACCCTGCGACATAAAACGGCCAGTTAGGAAAGACGTTTTTTTCATAACACCATTGCACATTTTAACTCAATAATACTGACCAGAACCAATAGTAGATGGCCCTGCCGATCGTGGAGTTTGACGCGATTGAGTACGGAAATCTCTAGCGCCAAAGCCACTGCCGCTGCTTGCAAATCGTCCCCCGCCAGACCTGCTTCCAGTCCGACGTCCGCCGCCACCAAGACGCCCATCAGCTGCCGTGCTCGTCAGCCAACTGGAAAATAAAATGTGTTAAGATGAATTTATTTATAACTAATTGAATGCCGTGAGAAAACTGTTGCAGGCAAATCCTCCGCTAACGATGCACTTGTACAATTAAGTTATAAATAAGCAGCTTTAATAATATTGTTTTGTCAAAAGACAACCACCCTCGAATTCAAATTAATGGTGCTAACAAACAAAAAAAAACGTAAATTCTTACTTTGGCACATCCTGCTTTGCCTCAACGAGGAGCTCAACGAGGTCCCGCGCGAGGCCACGGTTAGTGTCGTTGAAGAAGGACGTGGCCACGCCCAGGTTACCCATACGGCCGGTACGACCGATGCGGTGCACGTACTCTTCAACGTCCGACGGCAAATCAAAGTTAATCACGTGACGCACGTGCGGTATGTCCAAACCTATATTAATTAAATAATTATCAATACCATTCCAATACTTTTACTATCCATAGAAGACTATAGCTTAATATTGTAGTTAGTGATAATTTTTCTGAATTTTATTCATTTTACAGAAAGCGTGGCTTACCTCTAGCCGCGACGGCGGTAGCGACAAGAATCGGTGTCTGTCCGGAACGGAACCGGCGCAAAGCTTCTTCACGCTCGCGCTGGGATCGGTCGCCGTGGATGGACGTGACTGGGTAACCAAGGTTATCCAAGAACACTTCCAGTTGGTCGGCACCTGTACAAAAAGTTAGGTTATGTTAGATAAAGCACTGATTGCCAGATGGATAATTTTATTTGTATGTTTCAAAAGAGTATTTATTTATGTGAATATGTATCTTAAGTCAAACTTAAGAAGACTTAAGGTTCTCAAGTCAAAGTACTTTAAACTACTTTAACGATTTGATATGATACTCAGCATATAAATTATTAATGAATCAGTATCAAAATATACCTTTCTTCGTTTCAACGAATACAAGGATCAGTTGATCCTCTTCCGGGCGTGCACGTTGCAGTAAGTTGGAAGCATTCAGCAAATCCAACAGGAAAGAACGCTTATCCATTTCCTCCACCCATACCACCTGCAATTTATACATTTTTGTACATCTGTTTTGATAGTAATATGTAAAATCATGACAGATGATGATACTATATTAAAACATTACCTTCTGGGTGATATTTTCAGATGTGGAACCGACGCGTCCAACAGCAAGAAAAACATAATTATATAAGAAATCCTGCGCTAGCACTTGGATTTGTTTAGGGAAAGTCGCCGAGAACATGAGCGTCTGGCGCTCGCCAGTCTTTGGCATCGTGTGGCTCTCGACAATCTTGCGGATCTGAGGCTCGAAACCCATGTCCAGCATACGGTCAGCCTCGTCCAGCACGAGATGTCGGCAGTGGTCCAGCGCCACGCGGCCGCGCACCAGCATATCCACGAGTCGCCCCGGGGTCGCAACCAACAGGTGACAACCCCGCTCCAGCTCGCGGAACTGCTCGTGTATAGGGGACCCGCCATACCTGCCCATACAATCCGACTCATTATTATGGGATACTTTAACATACATAATATCATACTTGTTACAACTTGCACAAGCGACAACTTACACGACACAAGGTCTCACACGAGAACGGTAGGCAAATTTCCTAGCCTCATCAAATATTTGCGTTGCAAGCTCGCGCGTCGGAGCCAACACCAGGCCCAGCGGGTACTGCTTGCGCCGGATACATGGTCTGTAAAACAAAAACATTTCGTCATAAATCAATCATGTGAAGAGGAGGAGTACTTTTTGGCAAGGAATACTCACCCCATATGTTTAACGGGACCAGCTTCGTACATCTGATTGAGGATGGGCACAAGGAATGCGGCCGTTTTTCCTGAACCAGTCTGTGCGCACGCCATGACATCTCTTCTAGCCAGCACGATCGGGATTGCATACTTTTGGACTGGTGTCGGCTTGTCGTAACGAGCGGAGGCTATATTCTGGCGCATTATTTCCGTCAGGTTAACATCCTCAAACTGTAAAGAAAACATCGCATAATATTAAGAATTATAATAACAAACAGAGGAAACAAGTACTAATTAGTAACAAGTTACAAATATTATGATGATGACATGATTTTGTGACTTACACTGGTGATGAAATCTGGGACACGATCTCCGCTGGCCTCAACTGGTATGTCCTCGTATTTCGAGAAGTTGATGCCTGTGTTTCCAGTGCCAAACAGCTCCAACTCCTGCCGCTCGTCGCGAGGTAGCGGGACCGTCCAATCATTCTATAATATACAATTTTCCTCATGATCATTGGCTCTATGTGTATAACTTACATCAGGTGGACAAAGTTGTAAGGGGCGAGTTACTAAAAGCTTTATTTATGGCATGCTGCCAGTCCAGTTACATACATATGAAATTCAGCTACTAAAGCTAAAGCCACAGCACAGCAACTATAAGCATTCCAAATTTAAAATTTACAGGAATTATCTAGTAAATTTTCTCAAGGCAATTCTTCTGTAAAAGTGTTTTGAAGCAGTAGTAAGCATAAATCGAATGTGTGCAGCCCGCCCAATATAAATGTAATAAACTTTGACTGACGGAATTGTTTTCATGGCCAACCTCGTCCCTGCGATTGCTCGTGCGGCGTACATCATCGGAGGGCCAGCGCGAGTTGTTGCGGTCGTCAGCGCGTGGCTCCGGCTCCTTCCAGCGGTCGTTGCGCGGCTGCGGCGGCTCGTTGAAGTCCTCGTCGCGGCGCACGTCGCGCGACTCGCGGCTCGACGCGCTCGCTCCGCCGGCCGAGCTGCGCCCCCCGCCGCCGCCGCCGCCGCCGCCGCCGCCGCCGCCGCCACCGCCACCGCCACCGCCACCGCCGCCGCCCCCCGAGGAGCCCCATCTCTCGGACGACTCCGACCAGCGTTGTGGCTCTGAATCGCCATTTTGATAGCCTGAATCACGACCTAAATAAAAAGACTCATTTAATGGGAAAGCAACAAAACTGATTGACCATATTAACTGAACCGAAAACATCTCACTTCTCAGAAGTCAAATAGATGACTGACCTTATCCAGCCATATTCGAAATGCAAGTCGGACTTTTCCATCTAGTTAATTTTTATCAATCATAAACATAATAACTAGTAAGTAATATAACCACCAGGTCATACATAGTGTTTCAATAATTATCAATTAAACAATGTCCATTATATAAAAGAATGTGAAATATGATCTCCAGCACTTTAAATAAACTTTAAACATAGAGCTTGGTATATCACTTATTGCTACTTAGGCAGCCACTTAAGAAATACCAATCAATACATAGATAACAACAGAGGCTGAGATAAGATTGTAGATATCACTGTCTAGTGAGGTTATTACATGTGTCAAGCGTGTACGAGCCACATGAGCAGCTGAAGACATATTGTGCACATACCGCGGTCTCTGCGCGGGTATCGCGAGTCGTTGCCGCGATCGTAGTCACGGTCGCGGTCACGTTCGCGGTCGTCGCGCCGACCACCACGGTCGTAGGTTCTAGAGTTGCCTCCGAATGATGAACGGCCGTCCCGTTGTTCGTTTGAACGGGCGTCTAAGCTTGGCCGCTTAGACTCTTCCCCTGCACAAATTAATTATTATTGAGTGATGCAGGGAACCATAGTCGTGTTAATTGATCTGACAGTCGTTGTCACTATAGCCACCTGATATTAGTTTAATGTTTAGTGTCCATAGGTATGCATTTCATTACATAGTTATAAAAAGTTAGTAGTGTCTGTTTTATCAGTTAATCATAAGCTCAAAGAGACCATATCATATGTTTTAATATAATGTCATGTTATATACCTATATAAAAATATTATAATTATGAATGTTATGAAATATGGTGAAACAAACAAACAGATAAACAATAGCATCAAAGGTGATCAATGAAATGTTGATGACTAAGCTCCTTGTGTAATTCCTGAAGTGATAACATCGAGTGTTTTTGTAAAGGATGTATGCATGAAAAGAATTAATCCCCACTGCAATACTATCAACAATTCTCTCCCTACTCAAATTTTAGGTATGTATGTATAATATGTATAGTTAAATCAATACATCTGTCAGTACCTGTACTATCTCAGTCTAGCAATAAACAGGGCAACACATTAGATAAGCAGAATGCTAAAGTATTGATAAAATCAATACTTTAATTTTTTTATCACTGCCCTACTTTCTTAGAAATAATATCAACATAACGGTCATCGCACAAAGTTCCTGTTTTATAAATCAGAAAATAGGGACATGATATCATTTTGTGCTGACCTCTACTCGACTCGCCTGAACAAATCAGCATAACGACGTCGGAACTACATATAGACATTTATTATTGTTTACACTTGAGCTAGACCAAACAGTTATATTTTGAATTCATGTTTTTGTATGAGACATTAATACATTTAGCATTCATTGTGTCATTTTCGACTGTATAACAACAAATGTTGGGTTGAGGCGGCAGGTCATGTTCTCATAAGCAAATCCGCAACCGTGTCGCGAGTATTTGCATAGAATGCTTCAAGGCACTTTGACACACAGACACGCACTGACTCCTATCTATTTTTATTGTATTTATGACTAACTAGGAAGTAAACCCACTCAGTTCCTGCAGATAGATAGTACATACTGTAGACTACTCTTCTGCCTAGCTATGATATAATATTACTAGCTTAATTAAAACTGGATATAATTGCATCTTATGTTAATATTGAATGAATGATTTGTAACCTAAATGGCACAAAAGTTTCCACAAAAAAAACAATTTATAAAACACTAGCTTCTGCCCGCGACTTCGTACGCGCAATCCCGTTTTCTCCTGTTCCCGTAGGATTTTCAGGAATTTTTCTGTCTTAAGAACCTTCTCCTAATAATAAGAAACAGAACAAAAAAAGAATTAGTGAAATCGGTCCAGCCATTCACGCGTGATGCCGTGACTAAGGGAAAAAGCAATTCATTTTTATATCACTAAATAGTATAAAAAGTCGCTTTCCGCGTCTGTCTGTCCCTATGTATGCTTAGATGTATGCTTAGCTTTAAAACTATGCAACGGATTTTGATGCAGTTTTTTTTTTCAAAGGTAGATTGATTCTTAAGGAAGGTTTTTACGTATGATACATGCATATTGCACCCGTGCGAACCCGGGCCGGGTCGTTAGTATATGTATAAAACATTGTGTTGACCAAGTACACTGTATTTTGTTTGATTTTCAACGTTATTGCAGGTTAAGTACAGTAATGTAAAATAGCTGCTGATGCTGATCTCCATAATGTATAAAGTTTGCATGGCTATACATAGGGTGCAAAAATGATTGTTGTAATCCTAACTTCATAGTAACTACATTTACCACTTGCACTTATGCTTACATGTGGTATATTTTATTAACCTGTTGAAATATCGTACCTTAAATTTATTCATACAAAAGTAGTCTCTAAACCTCGGAAATAAGGTCTATAAAGGAGTTAGTGGAGAGCGGTCACCGATGACCGTTTGGGGATTGAGCAGTATAGTGTTGAAAAGCTAAAGCACATAAAATAATGTTTGGTACAGAAAACCTAATTTAATCATCTATAGAGGAAGCACTTTAGTAATAGCAGACATATTTATCATTTACAACTACTCGGAAAATAATTAAAAGTTGAAGTATCACAAAATATTCCATTATTATAATTAACTTTGTTATTTATCAAATATTTAATTTACACTAAAACCAGATATAACTTGCTGATAATATTGTTAATAAAAGTATGAAATTAAAAATGATAATATTTAATGTTGTACATAAAGACAAAGCGCCAAAACCTACTTGATGTCTACACATTGTACAACTTAATTGGTAATCACAGGATTTATCTTAAGATTGTTTCTTTCTTCTCCAAATTGGAACTTACACATTAAGAAAAGACAATAGAAAAGAAGCATTTTATTTTTGAACACAAATAATGTATTTACGTTCTATTTAGCTATAAATAGATTAAATAAGCAATTTAGAGTAAATTAACATATAATTTGCATCATTATTAGGCCAAGAGGAAGTGACATTGTATATGGTATGGCATGCTGAATTATGTATGAGTGCGAGGTATTGGCTCAATGGCCAGAAAAAATGAATGATAGAAACATTACATACCTTGTGAAGGATTGGCCTGCAACTGCCTACGCAGATGCGGGGGGATGTAGCGGCCAGCACTTTTATTAGCCTGAGGCTGCAAGTCCAGACCAGCAAGCTGTAACATAACAATAAACCATAATAAGAAAAGTAACTAACATTCATGTACCTAGTGTAAATATTGCTTCCCAAATTGTGAAAATATTTCATATTTCCTTTCTTAAGCTGTTACATTATTATAGATGAACAAGTTCTGAAGTATTAGTGACTCATTCATACATGATGCTGTTCACGAAGTGTAAGAGACAAAGAAGTGTTTAGTCATTAAAATGTATCTTTAATGTTGTTGTTTCGATCATTCTGAACCTAGGTCAATATGAAAAGTATAGTCCTCAACAAAATTGCTTAGTACAAAAAGCATTATAACATTTACATTACCTAGACAATTTGATTGAATAATAATGAGTCTAATGTTGTGCTTTTGTTATGCATTACAAACTAAGAAAATTGGTTTGTAAAAATTGTGCTCCATGTACTTATATATGTCCATGCCTTTGTTTCACACAAAGTAATTTAAAAATACTTTCTGTAATTTGATACAGTGAATATTTTACAATGACTATCTATTATATAAACATACAGTTACTGTGAAGTCTATATGTGACTATTTACAAGACAAAATTTTATATCATGCCAATATCATGCAATGTGCTCTTACATCTCATAGATAGTACCATAACTTTACATGTAATGAAAATATATCAAATCATGAAATTTCAAGATAACAACTAAAGATATTGGTTAACTAACTAACTACACAGTGGCTGTATATCGTCATACAACTATAGCAAATTAGACATGCTAACTTGCCTGTAAAGGCATAACAAAATGCGTTTTGATAAACCCTTTCAAAAAAACTTCTACTTATTCAATCTAAGTATAACATAGATAACCACATTATAACTATCCTTTTACATATCATCATGAGTAATATTGGTGTAGATACATATTAATTGCGAAACCTTTAATTTCCTCCCGCCATGACACGCAAATATAGCATGACAATGACCTCAGATGTAAGTGCCTTTGGAAAACTACTGTATCACACGTACATGGCCGTGATGTGTGCATTAAGGAATTTTCACAAAATCAATGAAATAGATACCATAAAAGTGGAAGAACTGAGTCGCCATGTTGGTTAATCTGAGACACGTAAAGCATTGTGATTTTATAGATCAATGCTTTCATCAAAAAACGCGATCTTCTCATGAATTAGAAACGCTTTAAGTTCATGGCACAAATCTTTAAATAGGGTAAATTCCAGCTATAATTCCATGCACATTTGGAAAAATCGATACCAAGTGCATAGGTACATGAGGTACAGACCTGCTGCTCTAGACCTGTTCCATTTTGGTTGGTAACATTACTCATATTACTACCAAGCGGTACGTTTTTTTGGGAACGTTGCTCCAAAAATATTATACAAACACAGTCTACAATGAATTTTGCACAAACACAAATTCACAAAATCACATGAAAAGGCTTCAATTTTTCTCTCCGAAATCACTTTTCATTCGTAGTTTTTGTTCTTCACTGATTATTTAGCATCTCGCTTTAATTTCATTCGTTCACTCCCACTCGTTCGATCAATGTTTCCAATTTTTAATCGAAATAACCAACCCATTACTAAAAAAATATTTTCAACATTGTCAAAAGATTATCTTGTAGCTTTCTTTTAAGGAAGAACGTATAAATGTCATTATATTAAATTGCTTACTCAATAAATTTATTAAATTCGTACAATAATATTTTTTTTAATTAAGCTTGTTGTTATTTTAAAGTCTGCTTTGATATCGGGAAAATAAAAAGTTGGCAACATTATCACATGTAATTTTAGATGAGAACTGTTTTATCATCATGGTACTTCCGTTTTTGTTTTCTTTTCTAGTTAATAGATGGCACTAGTGATATGATATTAACAGATTAAATATAGTCCTGGATTCATTGATCTTGTTCAGTAGAAAAAGTAGATGGATGGGTAGAAACAAGATGGAAATAATAAATTAGGACGACATCTATGATTATAATATTTTTTAATATAATACCATAAAAATACACCTTAACTAGGTAATTGTAAAAGTTTTAAACGCTTCATTATAAGTTACTTAAATCGCCTAGCTGGTTTCAAATTAAGCAAATCATTTTTAATAGGAGGACAAATTATTTAAAATGGAACCATGAACTCCATTTTACATACACCAAAATGCAATTATTAATACTTCACAACTTACTTAAAACAATAATATTATTTTTAATTTTTTTAGTAAAACGTCTTAGCAAGTCTGGATAAATTATTATTGTCGTGTAGATATTTCGGTTAACTGGAACGTACCAAATGTGGAGTGCAAAGGGTGACCATACATTGTTGGATAGGATATAATATTTATTTCATATTCAATTGCATTGTTAAGACTTTGTCACTTTTTTGTGGGAAAAGCACAATTGAATTTTTATTTATTTTCCTAGTACCTACGTTATGCATTCTATCACGTGATATGAATAAGGCCATGCTATGCCATGCCTGATAGAATCTTATTGATTATTTATCCTATACATGTATTAGTCACACTTTACACTGATGATAAATTAGAACGTCATGATGTACCTACCGTAGGGTAGGTACATCATGACGTTCATTTATTAAAGGGTGTAGCCCTTTAATAAATGGACGCCCTTAGATCCTAGGCAGAAACCAGGTAGGCGGGAAGTATATATTATTGTGTAGGTATATATTGCCTTTCCAGGCGTTGTTTCTTTTTAGATAGGTGGTTTTAACTATCATCATCAACCTGTAACACGGCTCCGGCATGGCTCCAAATTAATGTAACCCTTATTCAAATATTGGGAAATTATTTCCCACTTGACAGTACCGTAATAAAAAATCCATTTGATTAAGGGTTAAATATATATGTAAATATGAACTTTAAATCGTATGACACATTTCATAACGTTAATTTATAAATGCGCGCTTACAATCTTTATGTATTGTTTCCTAAGCCGACCGGGTCACCGGGCCCGGTCGGGTGGGCTCCATAATGTTTTCTACGTATTAATCATAATGGTCACCATCACCATTCGGTAGGATTGGTAGAAACATGTGAGTAGGAAGTAAGTACATACTTCCCTAGCAAGTGAGACAGATTTTTCGCAATAGTAATGATACTAATGATTCCAGCTCAGTTGCACAATTGGACAACCCTGTTTTGTCATTTTTTAAATTCTTAGACAATTGACTTTGACAATATTGACTTTGACAATTACTAGAAAATATTATAATTATAAAAATACCCTTACCATTCCGAACAAGCTATGAATCAAATCAATTAAGTATGTTTTTAAATTCGATGATAGTTTAAAATTATTTTAAGTAAGAAATCTAAAATTTTCAAGTTTTTTTTTTATTAAATTGACTGCAGTAACATTCTTCGTTGAAAACTTTCTAGGTAAGTACTTCTTTTGTGTTGTTTATGATAATTGGAGGATAAGTTGCTCAATTAGGTTTACAATTCAAATCTAAATTGCAAACCTATAATATTAGTAAACAATCAGTTAGAAATATTTACAAACTACAATTCAATGAAATTTTTTTTGTACCCACAAAAACCTTATGAACCTAATGCAAGATCTAAATGTTTATTTGTAACAGAATTTACTTAATCTGTCTAATAATTGTGACTTCAGAATGAATCCGACTGCTCACATGCCCCCCCAACCCCGTGAACGGCAACCGCCGCCTGAGCCGCGAACTCGGCAACCCCCGCCGATCCCTCGCCGTGCTAACGCTCTGCCTCCGCCTCAACCAAGGGAGCGTCAACCACCTCCACCTCCCCGTGAGCGCCACGCTCCTCCACCGCCGCGGGAGCGACAAACACTTCCAACTCTAAATCGTTAATCTTATCTCATCATTTTCGTATGCTATGCTATAGTAATTTTGGTAATATTAATAATTGGATGAATTCTTTATTATTGCATTTTTTTGTAATTCTAGCTAACACACTGCTAAATGTTACCAGTTACATACCAAATTATAGTAACCTAAGTCTTAATGTTAAAATTCTTTTTAAACTGTCAAACACCAAGCGGTCACCGGAGACCGCAACCTATTGTTCTATAATTGTGTCTATAAAACCGGTACTCAACGAGTTAAAGTGATTAATGTTGTTTTTTTAACATCAACACTTTTAGACTGTTAAAACATGAAAACTTCTTGATGTGTCATAAATATTATGATATTTTGAGTAATACGTGATTAAGTACATAAGGGGAAGTTATCTTTGATAAAATTATCTTTTGTTATTTTAAACAATTTGTAATATAATGGTACCATGACTTGGTATCGGACTGAAAATTTTGAAAAGTTTTGGATACTATAAAAATTGTGATAACTACCATTAGTCTTGTTGTAACAAACATGAAACATGTTTATAAAGTTAGATACTTAATTATAACATAGAGTTATTTATAAAAAAGTTAGGACTTTTAAACTTTAATACATTTTTTACAAATTAAAATTGTATTTTTTATTTATGGCATTATTTTAAGCAGATATCGTAACCTTCTAAAACTCTTTTTGAAATTAATCTCAAATTATTACTTCATTTACTCAGTCAAAATAAAATTACACTTGTTTGGATGACATTAATTATGCCTAATTTTAATATTTAATACCTAATTTTAATATTTTTATGCTAGTTAATTAGGGGAGGCATTCCCGGTGATCCGTAATCATACATAATATAATCAATGCAGGATTACTTTTTGCGGAATCGGCGCGATTTCATTATTACGTCATTAATTAAACGTCGTTATCGGACCTGCATACAAGTCTGATAAACGAATGACAATAGGCGTGTCGACAGGGTAAAAAAATCAAAAAAGTAATTAGTCCGTCATTAAGATCGCACGAAAAAAATACGTAGTTATTCCGCATTAAAGTTAGGGAGTGGGGGGTATTGACGTCACACTTGGAGAAATCGTACCTAATTGTGACGTCACGTTTTTTTGGATACGAGAAAAAAGAAAAAATACGTATCGAAGATTTTTAAAATTTTAATATCTAAAAGACGGACAATAAATTAAAAAATAGTCGCCATGCCTATTACATAGAGACTTTACGGGGAATTCCCTAAGTCACTGACACATGTATGAATCTTTAATTCGTTCAACTTATTGGAAACTACCGTAAAATTATACCGATCATTTTTCTGTAGGTACGGGGATTTCCCTGAAGTGCGTCCGTCTTTGTGTTGTCCCAGACGATAATCTATTTCTGTTCCAAATTTCTACCCGAAATTTTTAGCCGTTTTGATGAGAATTAAAATGTGGAAAGTGAGTTAGTTTGTTTGTTTGTTTATTCCACTTTCACGCCGTAACTACTGAACCGATTGCTTTGAATTTTTACAGACGTAAAACTAAAAGTCCGGATTAAATAATAGGGTACTTTTTATCCCGGAAAATGTGATATTCCCGAGGGAAAACAAAAGTATTGGTATAGATGGCGCTGTGTATATTAGTATATATCACATAGGCTACTTTTTATCCTTTTGTGACGCGAGCGAAGCCGCGGGTAAAAGCTAGTAACAAACATAAATACACAAACTACCAAACATTTTCATTTATAATATTATATTAATAAGATCAGGGCCGTCTTAGACTACGCCGGAGTCTTTGGGCACACAATAATTCGGGGCCCTTGTGAAATGTTTCTTTTTTTTAACGTTGTCCTATGCTGGATTGGATTGGATCATATATCGTAGGTGTATTTATAAACATACAAGTTCACGTACACATGACACGCAGACCCAAATCAACAATTTGTGGTTCACACAAAGTGTGGGAAGAGCGGGATGCAATCCCACACGGAGCAAATCTTTATAACGGGTTCGAACCCGCTATAAAGATTTGCCCGCCCGCCGGTCGTCGTAAATTGTCAATACTTGCGGGCCCCCTGGGCATGGGTCCTGAGTGCCCTTATGGTAAAGACGGTACCCGAGCCTACGGCGCGTCGCGTTCCGCGCGCGCCTCAAAGAGCCATCAGACCACCACAGATGGGGCCCAACAGGGCCGATGACGATTCGGAGTCGCGGAGAACCTAACGGGTAACCGGGGCTCCGGCTCGACGTGCAGGAGAAGGAACAGGGTGGTTTTTAGTCAGTAAGAGTCTGATACTCCCTCCCGCCTCACCCAGGCGGGAGCACATTCGATGATTTTCACCCCTTAAAAAAAAAACTACTCCCCCAATTAATTATTATACTCTTTATGGTTAAACTCTGAATGTAACTTTACTCTTTAGAGAGTAAAGTGAATATTAGGTGAAATCACATATTGTTGTTTTTGTTTCTGTTAAAGTGTTCTAAGTAAGTATTAATTTAATAAATTAAAATATTAGGTAGGTAAACTAGATCTCTACCTACCTATGTACCTAGGTACTAGGTTTCAATCTTATAGATAATAAAATAATAATAAAAAAGTGTTTATTGCAACAAAAACTTTAGACACACAGTTTATGAATACTAACATCTAAACTAGGCCGAGCCTGTACCTTAGATGTTAGTTCCTTCCAATTGATACAATATATTATTTACAATTTATAGTTTGTAATGTTTTATTTCCATTGATATCCAATGCACGAGTATGACAATACAATAAAACAACCTTGAGAGACAGGAGGGTACCTAATAAAACATACTGTACACAATATCAAACTTTTTATGAACCACCCGCACAGAATGAATTCACTTAAGTATAGTTAAACCACTAAAACAATGAACTTAGATAATAATAATAATATTATGTATATATTTTTATAACTTTATTATTTTATTTATTATGTGTTAAGTGTAGTGTAAGGTGGTGTATGCATCAGTGTGATGAATGTTGATAAGAATTTAAGTTTTATTTATATACATATTATAAATAGTGATTATTGAAGATTGTTTCTTTTCCCCGAAAATTGGATATTAGTTAAATTTGCCTAGTAATTAGTGTTTGTTAATTATTTATTTAGTATTAATCTACATACTTTATTATAACTAGTAATACATACATGCACAGTAGACCAAAATTGGAAACAACAACACACCAGATTCCTTTTATCTTTTATAACACTAGTGTATCCAGTTATTATTACTGTTATATATGTACCTCTACTTTTAACTTGGTTACTGTAAAACAACAAACAAGTTTTCAATATCTTCATAGTTTTGTTTTTTTAACCAGACTGTTACAACTTTTTTGCAGCAATAACATGTTAAGGGATAAAGGTTAAGTTTTTTATTTAATTTATTGTAAAGCATGGGGCCAATATAGCACTGGAATTTCCTAATAAAGAAAGTGTTGTAAGATTCGGTTACACAAACTTTATGGTTTCGCCTTGACGTTATTGTTCCTTTAAAGGTAAGGTTCTGATGTTGCGACAATATGCTTTGCCTAATAAACAACTGCCGGACAGTTAAAACATCGCATTCAGTGTACAAATCAAATGTAGGATACCTGAAAGGTTTAGAGGTTATGACTTTAAGTAAGGACCGTTGTGCTCGTTCTACTTTAATAAGGTGGGTTTTACGTGCACCTCCCCAAGAAGTAATACAGTATGTTAAAATAGATTGTGCCAGAGCAAAATATACCGTTTTCAATAGCGCACGATCCGCCACGTGTCTTAGAATTTTAAAAACATACATGAGTTTTCTGGTTCTTTGTTCTAATAATTCTATGTATGGACGCCATAGATTATCAAGAATTTTGCAAAAGACACATAACATGAATGGCGGGCGAATAAATGTTTCATAATGAATCATTAAAATAAGGAAAGTGAGTTGACGTTTTATGCAGAAGCTAAATGTGTACAAAGAACATAGTGGAGTCATCAAACTTCTACGAAAATTTAATATTATTGTACTAACATGTTTGCGTCAGATAATAACAGTTTTGTTTCATCACAAACAGCAGCCGGTAGCGTGGGTGAAGGAAGTTCATAATCTAAACGCGATAAATTGCCAAATCCTCAGTCTCTTCGCTTGTGTCTGAACAGTCGTCTGTGACAAAAGTCCACAATGTACCAAAAGCTATTCCTGATTCTATTGTTGTTCGTGTGCACGGTGCTGTCGCGGCCTAACGTCGCGGGACCAGTAAAAGGGGCACTACCGCGGCCCTTGAAGAAAAGTAACTCCTTGTTCTCCTTCTCCGATGATTCCCCAGTGTGGGGCAATTGCCCCGATGGATTTCAAATGGACGTGAACGGCGTCTGCCGAGAAGTTTGGTACGAAGATTATGATAATTAGTGCAAGAGAATGCAAGAAGCCATGTAGAAGATTCAGTACAACGGGTACGATTTTTTTGTAATCTAATGTCTTACCTTAGTCTATTTGCCTATCTGCTTTACTAAGATTAATTAAAAACATTCTATAAAAGTCTATCGTTTCATTTATTACGGTAAATTCCTTTGTTTTTCTGCTACCTCTCCGTATTTCCATGCAACAAATGGACAAATGGTACTTACGGTACTTACCTACTAAGGATACATATGTAACTAATATACGTAATGACATTGAAAAGAAATAGATAAGATGCTAATCTTCTATTTTAACACTTAATTTTATTGACGAAATCATAATTTACGTAGCAATCTACTTAATTAGACTTGTCTAATCATAACTACCTACCTATAATTTGCAGGTAATAAAAAGCAACCAAACATACCTACTTACCTACTAAGTATGTAGAAAAACAACCAAATAAATAAACATAAATTTTAATTGTGTAATATCATAATGAATTAGAATTCTTCGATCTAAAAACCAAGCGATTCGTTCATCTTTTATCGTCTCATAGGAACTTGCGAATGCAACATCTTCATCATAAGCAGGTACAGGGTGTATTTAAAAATACTGGTCAGTTTATTGGCGTCTGGGTATCAGGACTGCGATGTAACGCCAAGTGTCGAGCTGTTCCAGCACAGGGTTCAGCCCTGAGATGGCAAGAGACGCGGCAGTCTTGCCGATAGCTCCTTGGAACCTGTTAACGTAGTCTACAACGACTTCTTCGATGACAGAGTTGACGATACCGTCGATGTCACCGCCGCCGATGACTCCGGTCAATTCCGACTAGAATGTGAAATTCGCTTTAATAAATAGGCAAGTGAATAAAATAAATAGTAGATAGCTATTTATATGAAATTCAAATATTATGCTCCATGTAGAGCATTATTTAGGTAATCTAAATAATGCTCTACATGGAGATGGATGGATGATGATGGAGATGGATGGATGGATGGATGCTAGTTAGAAAAATTTAAAAATAAAATGAAATCACTCGCGTGACGCATTCAGGCTCAGTTAATTATAAGTTTAAATGTTTAACTAGCATGATAATAATATTCCATCGTTATCATTAGTAGCCAGATGACGCTGGACTATAATTCCCCACTACATAAGAGGGCTTATCAAGCGTAGATATTTTGGCAAACCCCCTACTGTAGAGGGGGTATTCTATTACGCACGTGGGTGTATTATTATTACGTAGCAATACCTGGCTCATACACTGCTTACACAAATAACCGTGTATGGTGACGGTGGTTATATGGGATTGGATAAAATAAATAGTGCTCTCTATAATAAATGGTTGGTATATTATTTACCTTGAAGCCGGGCACTTGGAAGGAAACGTTCTCGATTCTGTCAATGAGCACAGACTTCTCGTCGTCGGACTGCCTCAGGTACAGTTTAGCTTGGAACCTGAAGTTTTCCACTTGGAATCTGTAAGTATATGGGATGTAATTAGATATGGCACATTGATTTCTCGAAAACTCCGGTTAATACGTAAAGCAGGTCTACCCTATAGACTAGAAGAAAGTCTATATATTTATAAGAGGGGTTTGTCATAATCTATGTTCAGATTTATTAGACAGCTCTGTTGCCTAGGGTCTGTTACGTTTAGGTACTTTAAAAAATATACATATAAATGCTTAGGTATTGAAATTTTTAAACTTACAGAGCTTTTCCTTTTCCGTATAGAGGGATGGCTGTGAAGAGATCACCAAGAAGGTCGTACTCCTCTGTAATGAAAAATAAATGATAATTCATATCAAGTAGGTAAGATAATTAGGTACCTCATGGAATAGTAGGTATACACCCATTATTCATTGGTGTCATATACCGAGGAAATAGGGGGCAAACTGATTGGATAATGATCTAATGATTTATTCAGACTGTACAAAAGTAGTCTTGTTATACCATTTGTATACCAGTTGAGAAGTCCGTGAAAGTACACAGCAGGAATATATGGGACCACGTAAATATTAGGGATACTAAGCCAAAAAATATTGTCACAACCTAAAGGTTGTGACAATGTAAAAATATAGCTGCTTTGGATTTATCCAAAGCAGCTATCTTTTTAAATAAAATAGTGCCTAAATAAGAGTAGAATTTAAGTTAATGTAAGTTTTGTTAAATCTGTTTAGGGAATGATGGCTCTGGCATGATGTGATCAAAAGACTCTAAATTAATAAAGATATATAAAAAAGTCAAAAAATCATACATTGAAAAGTATATGTACGTACCAGCAGTTGCGTCAAGGACTGGCACGGAGATGTCAAGGTCGAAGGTGAGCGTAGACAGGTTCAGGTTACTCTTGTGCACCACGAATTTACCCAGACCAGTCGCCAATATATTGGAAAGCTTCAAGTCCAAGCTGTGAAAAAGAAAAGATCAAGAAGTCAGATGTTTGTTTGTTTATATATTTTTGCAACAGAAGTGTGAACTGTGAGTATAGGTATTTAATGCTACTCCTACTACCTCATAGTAATAGTCAGTCGATTGAACCATCCATAAGTTTTTAGCGTAGCCACAACAAAAGTATTTATATTTGGCACTGTACTGAGTTCTATGTGCATATTAAATTAAGTCAAGCATTAAGTCAGTTTGTAATATACATTAGCGTACCTAAATAAAAAAAAATATTCCGGAAACGATTTTGTTTGTTTTTTAAAAAACGTTGCCGCACACTGGGATTTTTCCCTGTATCGTGGGAGCGTTTACAAACATACCTACAAGTTCACAATTTCATATAGGTACACCCAGATCCGAAACAACAATTTGTGGATCACAGAAGGTTTGCTTCGTGCGGGAACCGAACCCGCTACACGTTGTGCGGTAGCCTGTAGCCGCGTAACGTGTAGCGGGTGTGTGTGTGTCCGTCATAGAAATTGTCGGTCCTTCGGGGCCCCCTGGGCATGGGCCCCGGGTGCCGAGGTGCCGTTATGGTTAAGATGGTACTGGTACGGTGTTTTATGTAGATATTATATTTATTCCGGAAACATATTTTAATTGTACTAGTGTATGAATGTGCATTTAAAATAATAATATCATCGATAAACAATAAGCACGTAGGGTAGTTAACGGCAATACGGTAACGGCGTTGATAATTTGATAATTTGTTCGATTAACGGCAGAAGAATACAAAACTTGATTAGATCAGGTGATTTCTCGATATATAGAAACTTACTTGACAAGTCCAGCAGGAACGTTGAGATGGTAGCCCTCTAAATTTAGAGGGTCCAAAGGAGGGATGTTGAATATTGAAGAACCATTATTAACGACGAATCGAACGTATGCGATCAGCTGACGGACCAAGGCATTCACAAGTAAATTCCGACTTTCGAGCGTGTCAGCTGCATCAGAAAAACACAAATTAAGGAATGGCCGAAATCGTCAACCAGTAAACAAAAGTGTACCTAATGTATTGTTGGTGAGCTAAATTAATAAAATAAAGTTGAGTCGAGAAAATATTTAAGTATATGTATCTTTCGTCGGTGCGCCTGCCAAAACTGATATGTGCAAATATTTAGTTTTAAAATTATTGGGGATGAACAGTACCTACATGTTATCATTTTCACTTTTATCTCAGTTATTTTAATCATAATTTTTGCCATCCTACTGCATTTTTAATTTATTGCTAAGTCCATCAACCTTTCAGTGCAAGTGTAAAAAATAGTTTATTGTCTACTCCTGAACACTTGACCAAATGCACATAACAGTTTTGGCAGGCGCACCGACGACGCTTTTTTTTACTTATCAAATAGGTATCTATAATCAGAATTCTAAGTCGGCGTTTCAAAGCCTGACTAACAAGCTAAATGGAAGTTGCTAATGAAAACGCCTCCCTGGGCCCTCCTACGTTCTTGAAATAGCTGTTTTTGTGTGAAATGTTAAAAAACATATATTCGGTGAATAGGAAACCTTCCTTTTTAGCTGGTCGGTTAAAGATATCCAAATACTTACCGACTTGAGCCGCTGGCACTGGTTTATTAGATTTAGGAGCTGCAACCGCCAAGGTACACAGCATCAACACCAGTACGAGTTTCATTCTGAAAATGAGAAACATCATATTTTATGTACATACGAGATAGCGTAAATAATGATGTGCATTAACATTTTGTGTAATTACGTACGTAGTTGTAATCGAGATCGTATCATGGCCGAAATTATAAATATGTTACCTATGCAAATTCTTTTTTAAAATTCCGGTGTTAGAATTCGAAATTCAAATAGTCTCGTTGTTAATGTTGGCAGTTACTATTTAGGCTGATGATTAGTTCATTGTCCTTTTGCTTGGACGTGTTTAGTAAGTAATTTAGTTTTCGTAAATATCTACAAACTATATAATCAAAGGATTGATTGCTGCTTCAGGAACAGTGGTATGTGGGGACAAGGACTCAGAAGACTTAGCTCTGCCTCTACTTAAACAAAAATTGGGGTAGGTACTTTAAATCATAAATAAATCATAGGTACATAAGTTAACACTTTTTTTATATTTTTTTTAAGGGCAGAAAGTCACCGAATGGGCAGCCATTCCGCCTGGGTGAGGCGGAAGGGAGTGTCAGACTCTTACTGATTAAAAACCACCCCGTTCCTTCTCCTGCACTTCGAGCCGGAGCCCCGGTAACCCGTTAGGTTCTCCGCAACACGTAACTATTAACACTAGCACTTGCCTATTCAGTTGAATTCATTAGTATTGAGGACATGGGGTATCTTATGAAATCGCCATTTTAGTTGTTTATAGTTTTAGATGACTGAATTATAAATAAAATTTAATATTGATTAAATATAGGTAACTATTGTAGTAAATGTAGCAGTAGTTTTTTTCTTATTATTTAATATTTAAATATTTTGTTTTGACGTTCATTAGTGCCTTCCTGGCCTAATTGAAATAAATGATTTTGACTTACTTTGACTTTGTAGTCTTAGTAAATACTAGCGGCCCGTCCCGGCTTCGCACGGGAGGACTTAAGATTTTTTACATAGTTTTACGTTTTATTTATATTTATTCTCAGTTTTTTTTTATTTAGGAAGTATTTACCTTTTGAAAATATTTTTCCGGACTTCATCTTTTTATGTATTTTTGAAATAGTAGGTAAGTACTTACCTAATAGGTATCTTTTGGATGAATTAATAGTCTTAATCTCTCTAAGGTAACCGATTGAACAATTCAAAAGTTATCTATAGCAAACTTTTATAAGGATTGAACCATTCATTAAAACGATTGTTATGGGTAAACTATAAAAGGTAGACATATGCTCTCGCGAACTTTTTTAAAAATAATGTTAAGATGAACAATTCATCTATAGAGCATTTTTGTATAATTTTAACTATATGCTCAGCGCACGCCACGGAAGGCCTCAGAAACGATACTTTTCCCCCGTTTTTAAAACATTTTTGGTTACTGCTCCACAACTATAGGACCTAGCGTGATATTATATAGCCTATGTTAATTCTGAATAATGCAGCTTTCTAATGGTGAAAAAATTATTGCAATCGGTCCAGTAGTTTTTGAGTTTATTCATTACAAACATACAAAAATACAAAAATACAAATCTTTCCTCTTTATAATATTATTATTAGTATTAGTATTAGTATTAGTATTATTAGTATTAGTATTAGTATTAGTATATTAGTATTAGTATAGATAGTATAGATAGAAGTAGAATTGAAAGTTAAGTAACTTGAGTCTAACAAATATAATAACGACCAAAATATTATTAGTTAATAATTAATAACCATAAAACTATACAAGCTTACCTTCTAGTTTTCTTGACAGTCAAACACCTACTGTAGTCCCCTTAGAGGTACTCCGCAAGGGAAACACAATCTAAGCACTGATCTACACTGATTTCCTTCATCAATCATTTATATCAACTACTAAATTACGTGATAAACACTAATTAGTATCGTATTATAATATTTATCTTGTTCACAATCGTTATTTACGTCCCTAGTAGCTCGTCCACCTTTAATTGTTTTTTTTTATAATTTGAAGCACCTAAACAGAGACTCCTAATCGGTTGAGAAGGTAATTCGTAGATACTGTTATCACAGTAACGACTTTGATTTAGCTTTATATCTCTCCTGATTTACATAGATGTGTATTAGTAACAATATCATTAATTTATAGTATTTTCAGGAAATTATTTAATTTTGTTTTATTTATTTATTTACACTTCTTGTACAATGGGTATACAATGGCGGGCTTAATGCCTAATGGCATTCTCTAACAGTCAACCTTAGATGTGCAGAGAGACAACATTAGTAGGTGTAAAAGTTTAATATTGTTGTGAACATAAATTGATATATAGATACACAATATATGTATAGGTACTAAATAAATATAATACTAATTAAATATCTTTTGTAGATCATTTTAATGGCACATAGGCTTTATGGTCTGCTATACTTTAAGGGGGATGACGGGGGAAATATTCAATTGGGTAGGAAGTCATCTACCAGGAACACCGGGTCCTTTTCATAGAGCAGCTCTGGCGCCACTACTGTGCAACGCCTGTAATGGCATATACCAAAGGATAACATGGGTAACTAACCAGAACTGTCGCTTGGATATTAGGTACCTGACACTGACAATACATTTTGATAGAATCTATGATTGGTGCAGTGATCAGACACCCGATTGTTGAATTATAATATTGTGTTCGTGGTGTAGTGAAGTCCAATTAGATGGATCACACTTTTATCAGGGTACCAGCGAACGGACCCGCCGTCAGAAACTAGTTATTTACATAAGGATAAATAATACATGACCAACCGAACTTAATACAAAGTACACAAATGATTACACAAATCATGTATGTAGTTATCAATGTATTTAATCGTTTAGCAAGATGGTGATAACATTCCAGGTATCGAACTTGTTCAAGGTAGGGTTCAGGTGTTCCACGATGCTGTCGACGTACTGGTAGGCTATGAATTTATTAAAACGCGTCAAATAGTCGGCCACGAGATCTTCCACCATGGCGTTGATGACGTCATCTATGTTATTGTCGAACTGCGTTCGAGACTGCAAAAATGAATTTTAAATTAAAGTAGATTTTTTGTTAAAGCCTATTCATCATTTCCATCGTCAACAACTCGGGACTGTCCATAGCTAGGCTACAGGGCTCCTTTAAATTAAAGAGGTTTGCCAGTCATAATCTAAGTATAATCTATATAATAACTTGCCAGACGCAATTATGGCTTACAGATTAACTAAGAATTTAAAATCTAGGGTGTCCCATAGGAGGGCTGATGTCTAAAAATTACCTGAAAGTGCTTAAAATTACTCACCACAATACGTTCTATGTAGAACTGAGGGTCCACAATCTTATCTAGCAAGATGGAGTTACCATCTGAAGACTGTTTCAAATATATTTTCCCTTTCAGCGATATGTTATGTATTTCGATACTGCAAAACGAAAGTTATAATAATGAAATCTTCTACCTTATCTTCAATTCTATTATTGGAGCTTAATTTTCGGTTAGCGTGGTGGCTGGCGCGCAACGTGCAGCGTGTTCAATAGGCTAGTTTCCTAAATTTTATTTTAATGTCACGTTATGACGTAACGACCTCCCACTCCTAAACTTAACTCCATTTTATCTAAGTATTGTAACTTTATACGGGAAAAAACTACATGTCTAGTATTTTTTCATTTTCTATTTCTAATTTTCTTACCCTTTCGACTAAAAGACATAACACCCTTTGTTGATAGTTACAGTTGAGCAAAAGTAAATTATACTGTGAATACTTACTCGGCTATTCCTTGCCCTCTTACAGGTATGGCTTCATAAATATTTCCATCTAATTCGTAATATTCTGTAAAAAATACTTATTAATCCCTATCATTTAAAACCGATAGGTTTAGGGTAATAGTATATAAATACAATAGGTAAGGGTCAATTGTAATAAAAAAAAACATGGCCAGGCCAGTGAGAAGCAAGAAGAGGGACTTTGTGATAACGTTAAATGTATCAAGTATCTACGTCTGATAGCACAGAACGAAAATAGAAGTTATGAGGGATTTTAGATTATCTCTAGGAAGAATTTATTTTAAAGAATTTATTGTAATTTTACGATCAATTTTATTCTTTATTGCTAATTGGAATCATTTCCAGTAATACTGAAGTGATCATCAATCACAGAAACTTCTTGCGAATTGTGATTGATATCTGCATTTACTTCATTACTTATGATAAAAAATATTCGCAGACTTACCTGAATAAAATTTCAGTAAAGAAATGTTAATGTTAACCTCAATGGCGATTTCGCTTCTAGTAAAGTTAAATTCTTGCAATTTGAAGTCTCCTAAACCAGTGAATTTTCCATTAGTTGTATTTATGTTGGCGCTGAAAAGTGATGATCTAAAATAAACTAATGGTCGTTAAAATGTTATTATGAGCCGTGCTGTTCATTAATCTCACGAACGTAGTAGGTACGTGTTTTGAAGTTTACATAGGAATTTCATATATGTTCAAAATCAATAGCCTAAATGTATTTATTATACTGGGCTACAATATTAATCTCAAAGTTTGCCTAGAAATTGTACCGATCCCAGCTCAAGTTAGATACCAAATTATAGAGTACCTATCCGAATCCCATTTCATTATTTTTCTGAAATAGGTCGCAGAGAGTAATTAGAAGCAGTTCGCTTCCAAACAGTCGAGTTGGACTTGACATAACCAGGGATGATATAATTTAGTTAATTATGGTGGTGTTAAAAATACATTAATAATACTGTGTATAGCATATTTTATAATTATTTAAGCGAATTTAGCACCAGACACTATTGGATATATCATATATTCTTACGTTAGCGTCTCAGAGGTTAAGTGCACTTGCTTCTTCTGAAACTCGTAAGGATCCAAAACTGGTATTCCATTGTCAACATCTCCATATTTGATCAGGTTCCTAATACGCTCTGGCAGTTCCACAATCCATGCATCTAAAATAATACCTACGTAAGTTCACAATACCACGATATTTGATCATAATATAATATTAAAACTTTAACGAGACAAACTAAATTAATTATTATGCATTCGGCTTACTCACCTAACTGTTTGACGAAGAACTCGACTAGTATTTGTATTCATGAGCAGCATTCCGCGACAATCGCCACGTCGCGTGTCGCGAAATGCTGCTCATGAATATGAGCCTCTAGCATGGCGTGAAACTAGTCGAGTTCCTCGTCAAACAGTTACGTGAGTAAGTCCAAAACATAATAGTTAATATAAATAATACAATGCTAGAAGGACCTAGCAGAGTGGCTTTTTTTTTAAGGGGGGAAAATCATCGAATGACTGCTCCACTAAAAACCACCCCGTTCCTTCTCCTGCACGTCGAGCCGGAGCCCCGGTTACCCGTTAGATTCTCGGCTAGTAACCAAGGTTCACTAACTATTCACTGTCATTTTACGGAATTCTAATCGAAACGTAGGGTATCGACTTATCGAGGTTTCAACGACTGTGAAGGTATATAAAGTTCAACAAATAACTGAACACCAATGATGTATTTTTAACCAGCAACCTCAACTCGTCGACGATATCATGTAAACATATGTTCATAAATACAATTTACGTACCGATACTGTGGCAACTGATGTTCCCAAATACAATAAGCACTAAAGTAGAAATTGTGATTAGAATTTTCATATTGAAATTTTAGCTTTATCTACATAAAATTGAAACTGAAAATTCTTTTAAAAGTTCTATCCGTAAAATTAAATATGTTAGGTTACTATAGTTAATACCACTTCGAACAGCTTTACTTTGTTATTATAATGCCCCGATTTGTGAATTGTTTGTCAAGATATAATTTAACCTGAAATCCTTATCATTGCAGTTTCGAAATAGAGATTTATTTAACGCATTATCAATCGTTCAATCTGATTATTTGTTTTTGATTAGTATAATATTTGGCAACTACATATACTTACTTACTTAATATATATGTAGATAGTTAATAGTTTAGGTATTCATATTATAAATTACGAAAAATTTAACCATGAGTTCGTTGAACCTATTAAAACGAAGTTATATTTAGATATGGACATAGGTATAGCTCTGGATAAATCTAGGTCTATCTATCTAGATAATAAACCAGACAAACTATTGTATGATGTGATTATATGATGTTATTGGACAGGGTTCAATGTCTTTCTCGGTCACCATCGAATTGCTGTACGAATCAAATTATCAGTCCCCTGATGAATGATTGAATCCTACATCAAACGAATGCATGTAAACTAATAGAATTAATTTTCCCATGAAGCCTAGTTTACGACTCTACAATAACTATGCCCTTGACACATATTCGAATAAAAAACTATTTTAAATGCATATCTATGAGTTAGATCGGCGCATACGGCACACCCATCTTAATTCTTACGAGGGTTTTATAGCACCATTGTGGAGTGTAACATTGCATAACAGAAACTCCACAAAAGTCTGTCGTGACAGATTGTGCTGTCTGAAAAGGCAATCTAATTTATGGGCCATATGAGTCATTATGCTACGATAGACGTACCTACCTACATCTACATATTATATATATTGCGATGGTTGAGCTGGATTGTCTAGCTGGAAAATTAAGTGTTTCAGTTCTGCCCAGTGAAGGTAAAACGAGAGTAGCAGGGATGATCCAGAAATAATACTGATAACATTTCTTACCTAGGTCATGTCTTCATATTACTGACGAAGAAGGAAAAAACATTGAAAAATATGAGATATTTCCAATGTGCAAACCTGATTTTGATATTCATAGACTTGTCATTATGAAAGCCAATGATGAAAGCTCTGTTTAAAACTGCTAATGTTTGGTTGTTTTCCTATAGGTACCTTACCTACATTAAATGTATACAACGTTATTTTAGTTCGGTTGCGTAAATTATTTTCTCATAATTTTTATTTTATTTATTTAAAATGCTTCATGCACAAAAAGTACAAAAAGGTGGACTTAATGCCGCAGGCATTTTCTACCAGTCTGACCTTTGGGTGATGCAGAGAACAGTAAATGGTAGGTGCAAGAGGCAAGCAGTGATTTATTAAACAATGAAAGATAAACTAATATATTTCGGAGATATACATACATAAATAAATTTAATTATAATGTATACCTACACATAAGTACAATATGCCTACATACATACATATATACGTAATATATAAATATATACTTGCTTACTAATACACAGTGGATAGTTAGCGCGATGATTCAGCCAACCTCTTTAGGAAAAGCTCACGTACTTTCTGCTTAAAATTTAGTCGAGTTGAGACCATCCTGACATCCAGGGGGAGCGCATTCCACAGAAAAATTGCCTGTACGAAAAAGGATGAATGTAAGAAGTCAGTGCGATGAGTGGGACATTGGAGAAGACGGTTGTGAGAAGAACGAAGATTTTTACTGTGGTTTGCGCATAAGTATTGAAAGTAAGGGGATAGATAACTGGGTGAAGAAGGTGAAGAAAGAAAGGAGAATAGAGTGGTTAGCGCCCTTTGCTCCCTGCGCTGGCGTATGGGCAGCCACTTTAGTTGCAACCGATGTGCAGAAACATGATCGTATTTACGCAGGTTGAAAACGAATCGGATGCAGTTATTTAGAAGTCGGTCGAGCTTATTGAGGAGATCTGCATTCAGGTCGTAGTAGCAGACATCAGCATAATCGATGATAGGGAAAACCAAGGCTTGCACCAACATGGCCTTCGTAGCGGGAGGAAGCAAATTTTTTACGCGATACAGAGCACGCAATGATCCAGTAACCCCCCTGCATACATTTGTGATTTGAGCATGCCACTTTAAATTGCAGTCAATATGCAAACCCAGATTTTTGACGTCAGTACCAAACGGAATTACTGCACCATCAAAGACCGGCTGGTAATGATGCTCGGTCTATTCCACCCAGCGTACGGGAGCTACCTATTATAATAGCCTGGCATTTGCCGGGATTAACTGATATACCGAATCTCTCGGACCAGTTCTTGATGGACACCAGGTCACCGTTCATCTCCGAGATCGCATCAGAGAGTCTGTCAACACTGGCCTGACAGTAAAGTTGCAAATCGTCAGCGTATAGATGGTACGCACACTGAAGTTCAGAAGTAATGAGATTAATGAAGATAGAGAATAAAAGAGGTGATAGTATGCCGCCTTGAGGAACACCAGCCGTTAATTCGCGCCAACCTGATGAAGTATCATCAAGCTTGACAGACTGCTGGCGGGCCCGAAGATAAGATGAAAACCAGTTCAATGATTTGTCAGAGATCGTTAGATGGGAAAGGATGGCTAAAAGGATGTCGTGACTGACCATATTGAAGGCGTTCGAGAAGTCAACTAAAACCAAAACTGTGGCTCTAGTGCTCTCGAGACCAGTTCTAATATCGCCAGTCACCTTAAGGAGAGCGGAAACCGTGCTGTGGCCCGGCCTGAAACCAGATTGAAGGGGACTTATGAGCGAATTTTTGTAAATAAAGTCAGCCAGTTGTTTGTGGACACAGGCCTCAAGCACTTTGGAAAGGAAAGGAAGTATGGAGATGGGACGGAAATGAGTGGGAAGAGAGGGACTAGTGATTTTAGGAAGAGGTCGAACAAAGGCCCTGCGCCAGAGGGATGGAAAGGTTCCTGAAAAAAGAGAAAAATTTACTATATGGGTTATTGCTGGTAAGATGTGATCTAGTATAGTTATGATCATGTCTCGAGAGATATTATCACATCCTACAGCTTTGGATTTTATGGATAGGATAATCTTTCCGACCTCCGCCAATTGAACCGGTGTGAAGCAGAAAGGATCAGAAATATTGGGACGCGCCAGACCAGCTATGTACGACAAGGTTTGTTCTTTCATTAGACGATCCATAACAGGGACGGTAGCGAAATGGTTGTTAAGATCGTCCAATCCAATTGTGCTGGGTAGGTCTGGATATTGCGTTTTGCCGATGCCTAGAGTTCCAAGGAATTTCCAGATATCGGCAGAAGAAGAGGAAGATATATTTTCAAGAACGTGGCGGCGTTTAGCGTCACGTACCATCTGGTTACATCTGTTTCTCGCGGTCTTAAAGACAGCCCAGTTATCCTCCGTACGATCTCTTCGATGCTTGCGGAACGCGCGGTCACGACGTCGCATCGCCATTCTAATACCAGGCGTCATCCACGGAGCCGGTGGTCGTTTAATCCTAACTTTCTTGATGGGAGCATGAAGATCATAAACGCTAGTTATCACCGCGTTAAAGTACGCAATTTTATCATCCACTGAAGATGCTTCCATCAGTGGCTCCCAGTTGATCAAGGACGCGTCTTTCTGGAGTTTAGATTTGTCCATCCGCGCGAAGCAACGCCGGTACAACGCCTTGGGCCTCATCTTAGGCGGTTTTAGGATATAGGACAAGAAAATCATGTCATGGTGAGAGAAACCCGGAGCGTCGTGTTGTCCATGACAAGAAACGAGAGAGGGATTGGAAATGAGGATAAGATCGAGCCAGGAGTCTTCGCCATAATCATCATCAGTTATTTCAAGGTTTAATATTATTTTCCTGCTTTTTTATGGTTAGTGTACCAAAGTGCGCTTTTCAAGCATACATTTCGTAAAATCTGTATCGTGAAAAGTGAAATAGAGGTAGTGCTGTCTTATGGGGCAAAGTTATCATGTAGGTACTTGATGTCGTCCTTGAATCTAATTATATTGAACGTAACAAAATTAGTTGTTCCAAAATCTAGCGCACGCGCATTACTTTATTTATTAGCGAGGCGTCACATTTGACTCGTAAAATTAAACTCACTTAAAATTACATGCGTTTGTTTTATTGCATTGTTTACAATCTTATACTTATAATAAATCTGTAGAGAGGTCAATTCTGTACATAAAATATATTTAAAAAATAACTATCAAGGGGTGGTTATGGTTAGGGGTCGCTACTGATGCCAAAAATGCAATCAGTAAAATTTTTGTCTGTCTGTCTGTATTTTCGTTATGGAAACAAAAACTACTCGACGGATTTTAACGAAATTTGGCACAATTATTCTTCATACTCTTGGGCAGGTTATAGTATACTTTTCATTACGCTACGATCAATAGGAGCAGAGCAGTGAAGGGAAATATTGGGAAAACGGGAGAAGTTACTCCATTTTTTAAGCTTCCGTCGCGTGTGCAGGCTTAATAGTTAAAGCTACATAGAAATCATGTATGACGGAAATGTTCTACATAAAATTATCTAAATAATATCCCACAACAGTACATGTCTATCTTTTATGGTTGACTTACAATAACACAACGTGTAACTCCCGATAGCTTAGCAGTTCGGAGCTTTCTGCTTACATTTGTTTACTCTTACATTTACAATACTCATCCATAGACTTTACGCTGTAACTGTAGGGCCGATGGCTGAAATTAGCTTGACTCGATATTATAAATGTGAAAATATGTGAGCTTATGTGTTTGTTTGTTACTCAGTCATATTAAAACGACTGAAGGGACCGGAATGAAATTCGGAATAGAGGTAGAGTATGGTGTGAAGTAATACATTGGCATTTTCCCCCTGGGATCGCGGGAGAAGCCGCTGGCAGAAGCTAGTGGGGATCAAAACGGTCAATTGAGTTACTGTCAACTTAGAGCTCTAATTTGAATTTCTTGCTATGAATTCTCTCTAAAAGTCAAAAGAAGAAGAGAGAAGGAAAAAAGGAAGATTTTTTTATGGGATAAGCCGGTAAACGAGCATACATGATTCGTCTGCTCGTTAGGTAATCCTCATGGTAAGTAATCGGCGTCGCCGATGGACACCTGGAACACTAGAGGCGTTACAAGTGTGTTACTGGCCTTTTGGGATTAGAAATTTGATTGAAGATGAAGAAATTCCTTAGTTCTTAATTAAAAAACATAGGTACGATTCAACGTTTTAATATGTTATTTTTTGTACATACTTTCTAGTGTCTACGTAATAAATTGTTATGAAATACAAAACATTCCATACTAGATATCACGGTACCTATCCTATCCACGTGCTACAAGATAATTTGTTCATATAGTTCTGATTTAGATAAAGTGTATGTAAATCCACGTTTCTATTAATCAAATACCTACTCGATTCACGTGGGCCGTAACATTGACGTTGTTTAGCCTAACAAAATCTTCTAATTTTGTAACTATAGAAGAAAAATGAGTTTAGCAGCTCTAACTGCCTTTGTGGATAGACCGTAACATTTTTCCTTCAACTGCTACGACATTTATGAATATGTACTTAATATGTCAATTGTTTCCACAGTCAGAAGCAGGCAGGTACCTTCACATCCTACCGAATATGACCATGAGGATACACATCTGTCATATCCCTCCACCTGGGAGTGATACCGGAGCATACAAACGTCGAGTCGATTGCTTCATCAATAGTTACGACCGAGATTTATAACCCGGTATTATTTGTGTTCCAATTCGGCGCATGCGACGCCGACGCCAGATGTCAAAAACACATCAACCATACAACAGCCGTTGACATGAGTATTAGTTCGAGTGTCCACTGAAGTTCACAGCACTAAATCAATTAGTAACTGACATCAGTCGGTAAAATTATTTTTTATGTCCAATTTAGTTGTCTGGTGATTGGTTTTTGCAAATAGGTCACCTAAATCTGGACACCATAAGTAGAGCGTAACGGAAGGAAATATTGTAAAAGAAAATATTAGCTTGATGATAAGCCTTGTGTGGACATCTGGACAATGTCCTAGGCTAACAAAGAACTAGTCAACTAGATTTTATTAGCATCTAGGACTAGTTGATTGCTAGCTATTGTAAATGATTACAACAATCGACTGAGAATTAACAAATATCTAACTTTACTTAGAGTGAAAATAATAAACATTTTGTTATTAATTGACTTATTTGAAAAATCTCTATGCACTTGAGCCCCAGTAACCCGATAAGTTCTTCTCGGCTCCGACTATAAACTAAAGAAGTGTCGTCCAACACGATTACTATGGAAACCACAGAACAGTAAAAACGAATTCCTATTCCGTGGCCAATACAGTACAATGTAGAATTGTACACAGCGAGTACCACTGTCTGTAAAGCTTGTATTTCTCTAATTATATGCTACTAGCTTTTGCCCGCGGCTTCGCGTCACAAAAGGATAAAAAGTAGCCTATGTGACATATGTCATATGTTGGTATATACCAACACACAGCGTCATCTATACCAATACTTTGGTTTTCCCTCGGGAATATCAAAATTTTCCGGGATAAAAAGTACCCTATTATTTAATCCGGACTATTAACCTTACGTCTGCAAAATTTCAATGCAATCGGTTTAGAAGTTACGGCGTGAAAGTTGAACAAACAAACTTACTTTCCCATTAATAATAGTAAATAAATAAAGGATGGTTTAAAAAAATGTCTACGTTTCAGGTACATACTCGTAACAAACGTGGCAATGATGGGCGTCTGAAATGGCAAGCTTCGTCATAATGTGAGGCGCCAACGATCTTTATATAAGTACCTTCTTTATGAAGTATGTACTCTATAAGTACTTTTAAAGTTTATTTATGTTTCCGCTCCTTTGATGAGTGTGAGTAATTATTACATATTGTTTGTGTTTTAGTTTGCCTGTGTACTTGTGCTAATAGGTTGCTGATCGATTAGTAGGTATAGTCATGGGCATTAGTCTGTGTAAGCTTCAAAACGTGGTGTCTCGGTTCAATGCATTCGATTTTTTATATTCTCCGTTTTTAGGTTTGTCGATTATTGTCCCAGATATGTTTACCTAGGTCTATACTGTCCAGCTCCGGAGGTTATACGCCGGGGTCGTGCGGTCCATGGCCCTCTACGGCGCCCCTGTTTGGGCGCCAAACCTGTTGCGGCGTCCCGCTCGGACGCTGCTCATGGCACAGAGGGTCATGGCGATCCGAATGATCCGCGGATACCGCACGATCTCTGGGGAGTCGGCGAACCTCCTTGCCGGATTACCGCCGTGGGATCTGGAGGCGAAGGTGCTCGCGCGCGTGTACGGCATGCGCGCGGAGGCACGTCGCCGGGGTGAAACCCCGCTGCCGCGCCAAATAGGTGCGTGGCGGGATGAGCTCCGGCGCGATCTCATGGCGGAATGGCAGCAACGACTGTCGCAACCGAGGGCTGGGCTCGCTGCCATCGCAGCGGTAAGTCCCCTCTTTGAGGAGTGGCTTGAGAGACGCTACGGCGTCCTCACCTACCGCCTGACGCAGGTCCTCACCGGACATGGAAGTTTCGGGAGGTACCTGTGTCTGATGGGGCGGGAGGAAACGCCCGGGTGTCATCACTGCGAGGACCGCCCTGAGGACACGGTGGAACACACGGTGGGAGAATGCCCTTCGTGGGCTGAGCACCGCCGTGTCCTCAGGGAAGTGATCGGCGATGGCGACCTCTCGCGTCCGGGCCTAGTGCAGGCCATGATGCGGAGCGAGGGGGACTGGGATGCCGTCTCCTCCTTTTGCGAAGCAGTGATGCTAGCTAAGGAGGAGGCGGGACGCGTGAGGCAGCGAAGCGCTGCCTCCTCGCAACCCAGCCATCGCGAAGGACACACCGGGCGTCGGGGATCGCGAGACGATCTCCGGCCACCGTAAGCGCGGGCCTGCGGACGGCGAGCATGGGTGGCTCCCCGTCCGACCAGAAACAGACCCGAGCGTACGGCGCGTTGCGTTCCGCGCGCGCCTCAAAGAGCCATCAGACCACCACAATACGGGGCCCAATACGGCCGATGCCGATTCGGAGTCGCGGAGAACCTAACGGGTAACCGGGGCTCCGGCTCGACGTGCAGGAGAAGGAACGGGGTGGTTTTTAGTCAGTAAGAGTCTGACACTCCCTCCCGCCTCACCCAGGCGGGAGAAGTCATTCGATGATTTTCCCCCCTTAAAGAAAAAAAAAAAAAAATACTGTCCAGCTAGTCAATTTCAATATTCTTACTAAATGTTAAATCGCAATAACTATTTTTCTATTTGTGTTATCCAGCCGTACCTCATAGGCGTACCTACCTCAAATTGTCAAATAGCATAGGTACTCGATCATGTGCCACATTTTAGTTTGATAAAAAAAGTATGATGTTTTTTTGGAGGTAGGTAAGTAGGAGAATCGAAACAAAATTTTTCATAGAGGTAAAAGGTGATTAAACAGTAGCTTCTTATTTCTCACCATGAGAATGTAGTAAGACCTACATACCGATTATGTGAAATTCCCTGTTCACTATCAGACAATGTCAGAGCAGGAAGACGTAGGTAACTGGCTACTTTCAAACCATTCACGCCACTTGAAATTTCTCCAAAAGTGTTGATTCCTTGAATTTTACTCACAAACACTCATCTTATTTGGAGTACCTACACACCATTCCACACAATTCCTTAAAAATAGCTAGGTACTAAACTTGTCTATGTTTAGCGTTGTGGTGGATAAGTGTACCAATTAATCAGATTTTTTTGCTTTTTTTTAGACGTTTATTGTAAATTTTGAGCAGGTGTTGTGAAAACTGTAAATTATTGTAGTTCGTATCTGCTTCCCGTTAGTATGGACGTCTGTCCGATCTATTTTGGTCGAGGTCGTGAATCATCGTGCCCTAAAGGTATTTTTCATTATCGCGGATTCAATGTCGCCGCGTAGGGCCTCTACGGATAGGGAAACGATTTTCTAGAAACCAATGTGATATGAAAAGGTATCGGAATATTGGTCGTTTTGTTACATTCATTACATTTTTTATGTTAGCAGATTTTATTTGTTACTTAGGCCTAAATGTTGAGATATTAGTATCTAGTAGTTAAGTAGTATCTATGAAAGTAGGTTAATCTTCTGCAGTCTGTTGGCCGTCTATACGAAGCTTTTTGAAAATGTCTAATCGCAATGATTGAAGCCATAAAACTCATTCAGGATGGGATTAAAATCTACTCCATTTAAAAATACTATTAAGCTTCTGAATAGGCTTTAAGACCAGTAGCCGTGCCATTTACCCTAAACTGCAACATTTAGACCGTATGATGCACTTAATAGTAATTAATCAAGTCTATTGTGATGCTTTTGGACAATATTTCGTCAATGTGTAGGTTACTATTTATTCTCTACGAGCCGGCTACGTCTCATTCAGTGCACGTTGATCTGTGATGCCATAGAGACCTTAGACAGTTGGACATCTGCGAGAACGCGCGAAATCTATTCGAAATTTAATTTGAAAATAGTGCTGTGAATATTTGGTGACAATCAAATAGTGGTTACTTTTATTTTTTAAATCGACATAATGTGGCGAACTGTGTTGGGTTTTTCATTTTTCTTCTACACCATCGTCTCGCATGTCACCACGGCGCCAATGTATTATCAAAATCAAAACAGTGAGTCACTTTTTATCATGTTCCTACGATTTATTGGTTTTCTTGTAATGCTTTTTAGTTTTTGTTTAGGTACTTAATATTTTTTTTATTTTTGGTAAATTTCGGATTAAATGGGACTTAATATGTAAAGTGAATACCTAAATAAGATTTATAGGTAGGTTAGAAAAGCACCGCTTCTGACGATTTCTCCATTAAATACTAGTTATAAAGATAATGGGTACTACTAGTAAATACTAGTTATAGAGATCTTTGTTGCTATTTCTAAATAGCAACAAAGATCTCTATTAAGCTTCCGACCTAAAGCTTTGCAGTTTTATACAAGAGTAATATTGGAAGATTTTAATCTATTAGTGAGCTTACTTATGTTAAAAATTGCAATAATAAACAGCCGATTGGAATCCAAATATCGCGATACGTATCGAGTATGTAGCAGTAGGTAATATCGTTTACTAGATTAAGATCGTTTTGTAAGTCGTCCAAAGTGGGAAAATATAGAGATACTGGTAAAGTAAAGAATCAGATATTTTTATAATAACTATCGTTAGACATACTGGATTAACTGAAAATTACTCACTTAAAATATACTGATAAAAGCTCTACTAGTTTTGAGTCACAGAGGGACTCTTACTCATGACTAGCCTGCGCGGTCGCAGCGATCTCGCGCAGCCTACTCTGTAGTATATACCTCTATAGATACTATAGTATAGTATACTAGGGTGAAATTGTGTAATACCACCTGAAGGGGAAGTAGGTAATTGTTTTCCTTTCATTCAATTTATGACTGCCTCGTTGGTCGAATGGTCGCAAGTGCGACTGACGGGCAAGGGGTCTCGGGTTCGATTCCCGGGTTGGGCAAAGTGTTGCTGGGATTTTTCAAAAAATCTCAGTAGTAGCACGGACTCTGGAATTGTGCCCGGTATAAAGCAATAGGCTCACTCCCTATTACATGGGATAAATAATGAAAAGTGGGTGTTACATTGTACAGTGGCCATAATGTACACCTCTGCCTAGCCCTTCGGGAATAAAAGGCGTGATGTTGTGTTCTGTCAATTTATGAAGTTTGCTAGAGAATTTCATCCTTATTGACCCTAACGATCGATGCAATAAAAGTACAGGGTGCAATTTTTAAAGATTTTACTCGGTTCGATTACCTACCGCGTGCGTAAAGCGATTTGAATGCAGTTTTCTTTATTTTCAAAAATAAAGAAATGTTTTCTTTGAGTAAAATTTTCTATCTAAAGTATTAAGAGTACCTACTTCCCCTTTAGGTGGCATTACAAAATTCCACCCTGTAGGTATACTCTGTAGTACCTAATTGTAATTTCTCATAATTTTTAGTTAAAAAATCAGACATTTTATTTTTTAGTTCAAGAATCAGATATTTTGTTTCGACTCCATCAACTTTGATGCAGTCGTGTTAACTAGTGTCTAGCGATCTTATTGTCCACTCGAGTTCAAGAATCCGAAATAATGATGAATGGATATTTAACAATCGTAAAATTATTGTGTTCTTGACTTCTTCGTATCACGTTCAAGTGCGGAACGAATAGGTGACGGTGTCTATTACTTTTGTAGTCTTATCCACGTCGAATTCAGGACCAATTTACTGATGCCTGTTAAGTGATTGACCCACTTTTTTTATCTTACTTTATTTTAGACTTCATTTGGAACAATTTATTGTAATGTTTCATTTAGTACAACATACCTATTACTATATAATACAAAATCAGATCATCTAGGGGTTAAGTACCTATATATACGTAGAAGTAAAATATCTAAATATGAAAATGTATAAAACATATTTTTTGACGTCGGTAAAACATATTTTTTGGTCGGGCAAAGTATTACTGGGTTTTTAAAAAATTCTCAGTAGTAGCACGGAGTCTGGAAATGTGCCCGGTATATGGCAATAGGCTCACCCCCTATTACATGGGACTCATAACATAAATAGTGAAAAGTGGGTGTTACTTCTGTGTGCACCTCTGCCTACCCCTTCGGGGATAAAAGGCGTGATGATGATGTCATATTTTTTGAGAGTGTAATGGTTTTTTAGTGTTTAATTCCTTACTAATACTTATAAGGATTATTACATTGATGGATGTATCAATTTATTATTATTGTAGGCGTAGGCTTCTTAGAATTTCGACTTTTTTATCTAGGTACATTATGTAGGTAAGTATAAGGTCCCTGTATAAAATCGGACGCTTAATGCCAAATTATAATAGTCTTACCGTCAACGCTTGGGCGATGTAGTAACGTTTAATTTGTTAAATCTCATCATACTAAGTTAGCTTGGTTAGCATTTTACAATTATCGATTTCATCAATGACAAAAAAAATATAGAAGTGGATTTGAATTTTTTTCCGAAAGGCTTTAATATAATTTATTTTCGTTGTCTACAGCACGAGGTCCAAGTTATACGATATCAAATGGACCCGAAGGTCCGCACAAGCCGTACATAGAAGTTCGCAACTCGACGTACCATGGCAGCGGACCGCGGGAGGAGGCACGCGCCATGTGTTCCGTGAGGACGCAGGAAGTCAATGCCACCGCCAATGCTACCATCACTAGGAGGCTGCATGGAGTCGTTACGTCTCGTGAGTCGTACTCATATTTGATGTTAACTACACTAGTATTTATGATGATTGTCTCAATGCAGGGTAAATTCCTCCTTATCATCATTCTATTCTACTCCTCTCGGCGTAAAACTTTCTGCCAAAATTGTATTAAGTTCTGCCCTGCCATCTTATAGGCATGTCGTGATGTCTGCAGACGTTGAGTGGGCTCCACTCGATAGGTACTTCCTTAAATAGTGAGTTTTATCGACCACGCATTTGTTATGCGCATGTTTAACCCAGTTCGACTTGAAACTAATTGTGGATTTTTGATCAAAGCTAGCGATTTGAATCATCATCATCAGCCGGTGTGCAGTACAAAGGCCTTCTCGATAGTTCTCCACGTGGCAGTTCTCCTTGCAAAATAGCGCAATCACGCCGTTGCCTGTGGGAAATAAGCCCAGTGGCCATAGGGCTACCGGCTACGGTTTTTAAAAGAAAAGAGATTTTATAACGTGTCCGCCTCTCTGGCTCTTTTACGGCAAATTAAAGCGTGATGTTATGCAAGAATAAATAATACCTATTCTATTTATGTTACTTCTATGCAGACTGACATGATATTCAGTTCCGTTGATACGTATTATCGGGTAGATTTAAAATGTTGGTTATTTTTTTAATGATTAGAGTAACGGGATAATTCGTTTCTAACTGAATATCTTGCTCGTCTTTAAATCGAGTTGGTGCCCATTTACGATGGTATAAAAATATAATTATATGTAGGTACGATAGGTACTTACCTTCAAACTTCCAAGTAGGTACATAATCATGCTAATTTTAAAATAAACAGTCATACACGAACTCCTACTTCATATCCTTCAAATTAATGTAACGGTCTATATTTATTTTTCTCCGAAGTACAAATACAAAGCAAGCCATTCATCGAAGATTTGGACTATAATATAAATTGACAGACGAACACATGATCACCCCATGTGCTAGTAAGTTGGCCATTTCATACGATCTCTTTACTGGACAGACGAGGTCAACAGCACCTTTATAGATAAATATTACGAACTAGGACATAGGTAGGTTCATACCAACTATGTATGAACGCTATGCCTCTAATTTTCTAATTGACACAACCTAGTGATTATTTCATTTTAGAACAATTTTAGGATCATATTTTTGCGAATTGACTTCAGTGATAGATCTTTATTAAATACCTACTATAGGTACTTATACAGTTATTCTTAATTTCTTTACAAGTATGATTGATCGATTGATTGATGGTGTACTAAATGTGTTTGTTGTTACGCGCACTCAATTCTGGAACGGATCACTTTAAATAATGATAACGTTTAAGATTCTTTAAACAGATAGGTACTCAAATGAAAAAAGAGCCCTATGAAATCTAGCTGGTAAGAAAATTGGATACATGATACCCACTTTCAACATCATAATCTCTTGCAGGAGAACTCCACAACTCGATTCAACGTCTGGAGGTGATAATCTATGGACAGATGCAGCAACTATGGCAGAGCTTGGACGCGTTGCGCACGCAACTCTCAGGCAACATGCGGTCCAGTAACATTATGTTCCCGCCTAGGAACACCGTGTCTTTCAGATACCAACCTCGTGCACTGTGATCTTAGAGTAGCAAACCTTTGATGATATTTACAAAGAAGGGTACAAGGGAATATGAACAGTATGACTTTGGTTTTCATTACTTGACGTCTAGAACTCATTTGTGAAGTTGTTTTGCAACTAATATGGGTTAGAATCGTTTGATATAAATTTTTGTTAAGATGTAATTACGCCACATGCATATTATTCTCTGTACCTTGATAGTTTCGATATTATTGTCTGTTCCGATCGTGAAGAACAGAAATCTCTGAAGTCAATGCACTTAGGGATATTCGCAAGGTCGTCACAAATCTAATTAGAGAACCACTAATAAAATTATAACGATTAATACGAACATTTGTCGAAAAATACTGCGTTACTATTATTCCACCGAAGTGTAATGTAGATAGATGTAAGAATGATTACTATGTATAATTTTATATTTTAATATTGTTGTTCATGAATGCATGTTATAGAAAATGGAATTCACTAACATTGACGCATGGAATTATAGAAAAGGATTATGATGTAATTAAAAATTCATTGTTTTCTTTATAAAGTTCAATTTATTAACAATTAGTAACTGAATAATTCAGCAGCTTACGGGGCCAAATTCACATCGGTATGGTTGTTCGAAGTTGGCCCCGTAATAACAAATAAACAAGTACCTCGTTAGTTACAATAGTTAAGTTAAATGATGTAAAACTAAGTGTCGTTATTAATAAATATTAACAAACAAATTATTATGCATTATCTCTTAAATTACATTTAGAATTTTGCATTAGAATGTATGTACTTATAAACAATACAGAGATTCGATTAGACCTATAAATTTATAATTTAAATATATTCGGATAATGGCGTCGTTTCTATTGATATTCGTACCACTGCAGGAAATGCTTACACTACCTTACAAAGATGGACGGATTACACATTGATGATAAAATAAATAAAACCTCTACATTCGTACGTACTATAATAATATTTGTTCGCTCAGATGTAATCGTAAGTACGACTCCGATTATAATAAGATTACAATATATCAAACTATTTATACATACATACTGACAACACTAGATCCAATTATGAAGTATTTTCTTTTTTTACAGAATATACCCATAGTTGTCTGAGTGCTGCGTGGAATATTTTTGACGACTTTTGAACTCGGAGAAGTAAATAAAACTCGGAAATAACTATTATTGACTTTTGAAAAATAAATAGTAGTTATTCGACTATATTTTTTCTCTTGAGTATACAGAGATTCTGTTTGTAGATTGTTAGTAAGGTCAAGCGGCTGAAGCTTGCATGTAGCGGCGTAGTTCCTCTTGTGTGTCAAAGATCATGACGGGGAACGGGGAGCCGGGCACGTGCCGGCCAGCCCATCGGACTTCCACGCGGTAGTCGCCGGGCTCGGTGGGAGAGAACTGCGAGTAAAAATATTATGCGTTATTAAGGTACTACCTTATACAGGGTGTGAGGGAAACGCAACGGAAAGGGATTTTTTTTAAATTTTCCATTGCCAGTATAAAAAAGTAGGTTCTTAAACTTTTTCGTTTATGATCTTCGTTTATAAAACCATTTGACTTGGTTTAGTTGACTTTTTAATGTTGTATTTTCATTGGCCCTCTCTGTCGATTTGCGCAATAATAAGCTTAATTTTATGTACACTTTGCCTCTTATTTTGTTATTGTATGCAGGTCTAGTCAGGACTAGTCATGCAAAAAGGCAATTTTTAACTGACTAAAAAAAGGAGGTGGTTCTCAATTCGACCGTATATATGTTTTTTTATGATGCGAATACGTAAGTCTGACTGCATTTATAATTATAGTTAAATAAGTTATAATTTTATGGAATGATTTGATGTTATTTTTTGTCAGCAGTGCAGACATCTGCATGATGACTGCCTGACAACGATACGCTTGTATCATTTTACGTCACACGTACAAATACTACGCATATAGTGACAATAGATAAGTATATACGTACAACTCTTTGTCCGACTTACAGATCTATATCTCTACATTTTGTACGCAAGCAATGATTATTGTAATATAATCACTAATCTCTTTTCAAACATGTGTTTAGTGGGATAGTTATTTTGTAAACAAGTTGTGGTTGGATTTTAGGTAATTACGCATTATTTTGTAATGATTTAGAAGTCAAGGGGCTTCACATGGGCGTACGGATAAGACGAACAGTGTAGAGCAGAATTATATCCACACATATTTGTTTATTTTTTATGTAATAGATCGCTTAACGAGGATAGATCATCTGATGGTAAGTAATCGGCGCCGCCCATGGACACCTAACATCAGAGAAGTTCCAAGTACGTTTCCAGTGTTAATAAAGGGTATACTAACTTTGCAGAGTATGGTGCGGTCCTTCTGGCTCTCCCGCTGCATCTCGACGCGGAAGGCGCCCTTGGGCCCGCGCACGCGCACGGTGAGCTGGCCGGCGCCGGCGCCGCGCGTGTCGCACAGGAACCGCGACTGGAACGTCGCCAGCACGCCCGGCTCCACGCCCGGCCCGTACACACGGACCTGACGACGTATTTCTATTATTTCAAGGCTTACCGTTTCATTTTACTATTAACCGTTTGAGTGCCTGTATATGAGACACAATAGAAAATATATTGTGTCTTGCGTGGATCCACGTTTAGACACACGACGGGTTAATGGTGAATAATGCTACAAAGCAATGTGATATTTATATTGGAGATATGAAGGCTCATGATTTTTTTAAATCTGAGCTCTATAGATTCGTGATAGTTCTTCATGCTAGTTATGCTAAGAGTGCTAAGTAAATACGAATTTTTATTCCAAACCAGGAATTTTATACAGAGAAACCTGTTAAGATTTTTCACGATGTCTTGAATTGCATTGCGATTCAAATCGTAAAATTGTATTTTCGCTATGTAACGTTTTAATTCAAAGTATAATCTATATCGTATATCGTTGGCCGAGTGGTCGCAAGTGCGGCTGCCGGGCAAGGGGTCTCGGGTTCGATTCCCGGGTCGGGTAAAGTATTACTGGGTTTTAAAAAAATTCTCAGTAGTAGCACGGAGTCTGGAAATGTGCCCGGTATATGGCAATAGGCTCACCCCCTATTACATGGGACTCATAACATAAATAGTGAAAAGTGGGTGTTACTTCTGTGTGTGCACCTCTGCCTACCCCTTCGGGGATAAAAGGCGTGATGTTATGTTATGTTATAATCTATATTATTTTTACAATAGAAAATGAATGTATGTACCTTGGATGGGTCGGGGGCGCCGGCGACTTTGAGTACGAATGGCGAGCCGGGCACGTGTTCCCCGGCGAACTGTATGCTGAGCATATGTCTGCCGGCCTCCGCCGGCTTCACGTTCAACGTGAACGTGCCGTCGCCGTGCTCGTACAGCTCGCAGTACGCCACCTATACAGAGATGTTATTAGGTGACTGATGAGTGTTTATTTGCATCACTTGTAAATACTGTTATGCTTTGAGACTATTCTTTCACTACTGATGTTATCTTAAAATGTTTTTTTTTTCACTTAATATCTCATAGTCTCTGGAAGTCAAAACTGTCAGTTTTATTGACATTGCAAGGAACACATTTCCGTAGCTCCCGCATTCGTGTCGGCCTGCTTTGTCTCACCTTAGCTCAGGTTGTGACATGATTAAGGATTACTAGTGTAGTCAGTATGATGGGAGTTTTATAGTAAGAATGTATGGTACCTTGTTGGGTCCGGTGCAGTGCGCGGTGAGTTCCCCGGGCCCGGCGCGGCGCGTGTCGAGCCAGGCGCGTATGTCGCGGCCCAGCACGCCGCCCGCCAGCCCCGCGCCCGAACATACTACTCGCGACGCGTCGCCCACCGCACCCGCCGCGACCGACACCGTCAGGGGACAACCTGCCACACGACGTAATATGTTCGTTTTCATCCTTTAAGGGTCGTGCACACGTGCATTATTTGACGTTTAATCGTTATCTTGATATGTTGCGTACCTTTAACAAGTCGTCCCGCCCACAGCACCCGGAGCTGATGTTCCCCGGGGCGGCGCGGCGTGTAGGTGGCCCGCCACAGGCCGGGGCCGGCCGCCGCCAGCGCCACCGGGATGTTGTCGCCGTCCGGGGCCGCCAGGGACGCGTCCGGAGCACCCGGCCCTGCTGCACTGCCGTCTGCAACACATGTACTGGTTAATAAATCGAACATTTCACCTTAAAACGTAGCTTAAGCTTAATGTTCCTACATTTATTATCTGTGTTTCAGTCTCATTTGATACTTAAGTTAGGTTTTAGCTAGTTAAGAAGCAAGACTATATATGTATGTCAAATTTCTTGTTGCATTTTACACTGTTAACCATACAAATATAATGAAAAGACGAAACGTTGCATGACCGTCTGATTTCCTGGCAGGTGGTGTGTGATATCTTAATAAACTGTCATAAATGTTAGTAGTTCAAAGTATCAAACATCGATGTATGTATAAAAAATATCGATTCAATAACAATGAGCATAACTAGGCCTGTGTTCAACAATGGATGTGTTTGTACTTGACGGATAACTTGTTTATTATTATAGGTATACAACAGCTTCTGTACATTCAATATTAAGAAAAAATTGATAATAAGGCTATCCTTATAGGGCTTATAGGGCTTATACAGTCGCCAGTTAAAGGGGAGCAAACACTACACTAAGTGATGAACGAAGCATGCAAAAAGAATTTCAGTAATGAATATGATAATGTAGCAAAATAAACTTGTAATGTCTCATTAATGCTTCTATTCAATGTTCTAGGTGTAACAAGAAGACAGATGACACACCGATGGTAAAGACCGCGGGAGTATGCGGCGCGGCGCTGGCCAGCCCCCGGCCCGCCAGCGTGACGCGGTCTGCGCTGGCGGCGGGCGCCAGCAGCGCGCGGCGGGGCGCGCCCGCCACCAGCGCGCCGTTGTACGTCAGCTCCAGCTCCGCCTCGCCGCCCGCGCCGCCGCCCGCCATCGTCACCACGGCGCGCCCCGACACTGTCTCCACGCCTGCGCGTACAGATTATATTTTAGCAATTTTACATCAATTACACATATCATAACATAACATAATGTCACGCCTTTTATCTTCGAAGGGGTAGGCAGAGGTGCCCATAGAAGTAACACCCACTTTTCATTTATGTTATGAGTCCCATGTAATAGGGGGGTGAGCCTACACCGGGCACATTTCCAGCCTCCGTGCTACTACTGAGATTTTTTTAAAGCCCAGTAATAATTTGCCCGACCCGGGAATCGAACCCGAGACCCCTTGCCCGGCACTTGCGACCACTCGGCCAACGAGACAGTTATATATATTATACATATCAATAAAGGTAATATTCTTTGATCTAATAAAAACATAACGTTAGGGTATTATTTTTATGGTACTGAACCTTACACTTATATTGCGATCGAAAAACAAACATAATTATTATCTAAATTACAAGTTACAACCTGGGCTCTTACGCAGCTAGCTGCGTAAAGCTAGCTTTAGAGCCACTCCTTACTATAATACCGAACACAGTTCGTCTTAGATCAGAGTGCTTAGTGCAAGTTTATCTAACAATGCGCACTAGGTCCTCAGGTTTCGGTCCGGTGACCAGTGTACAGTATTCAATGTTTCTCGTATAAAAATACTTCACCTGACCCGGACCAGATTGAAAACAGATACTGTTTGCCACTTTAATGTAAAGCGGCTCTAGATCTAATAGGTCAATAAAATGCATTAAGAATTACATAACTGAATTTGAAATGTATAAAATGTAGGTACTTACGTTGATGTCTGCCGGCCAGTAAGCACTCGAGCGTGCCAGGTCCCGCGTTGCTAGTGTCGAGTACCAGTTTAGAAGGAGCCCTCACTCGTCCTGAGTTGTCCGCGCCCCATCCTCCCACTGGCACGATCGCTGATGTGTCTATCACCTGTTCATACAAGTAAAGAAATGTTTATATTTCCTTTCATACATTTTAAGATTTTGTTGTTTCCAAGGAATAGAAAAATAGGTCAATTAAACTTAGATGTATCTTGTGTTAGTTAGTTATCTACGTGCTATTTCTGCTTAAGCATTTGCTCTAACCTATCAAATAAGCTGTAGTGACGGTTTTTTAAATAAATAGCTTTTATTTTATTATAATAAATAGGCAGTACCCTAACTTTATTGTTCACCAAAATTAATCAAACATGTATTTACTAGCAAAGATAAATTAGTAAGTATTACTCACTTTGACAGAGAAGGGGCTGCCAGGCAGAGGTCCAGTGGCGGTGAATATCCGGACCTCGTACAGTCCCACTACGAGTGGTATGTAAGCACACAACCACTCCTTAGCCGCGCCGGCCACTACGCGACACTCTAGCAGACCTGTATCTGTGTTATCTTCTTTCTCTTCTGATGTTAGTCTTTCCACCTGTAAGTAAGAAGTAACAGATATTGTTAGATGGATTTTATTATGTATTTGATAAAGCCAGTTATTGAATAACGTTTAATAATTTTATTATGCTGATTAAAGAAAGAAGATTTTTAAGAACTTTATTATGAGTGTGTCATACATAGAAATTTACATACACATCTTATTCGGTCTTTAACTGCCAATAGATAACTGTTCGGTAAAAAAGGCAAATCCTTCGCTAACGTCGGTCATCGGTGACCAACGCTGGGATTAACATATTAAGACACAGTGCAAACGTGGATAGTTTGAGTCAGATACAAGTTATCGATGAATATTTAGTTTCTGTAGAAGTAGTATGAAATTATGTAGTCCTTGTGCATACGTGTTCAGTTGCTTCCTCTTAACACGTACTCAATATCGATTCAAAGTGTTCGGTGTCAATGATTAGAAACAAAATGTTAACGTTGGATCAGCGCCTAAATCGTTATGCAGTTAACGGATGTCTAGTCACCGCGCTGTTATATGTATGAATTTGTATGGTAACGTTTGCGAAGGACATTCCGAGTGTCGGGGATCACGGGACGATCTCCGGCTACCGTAAGCGCGGGCCTGTGGACTGCGAGCATGTGTAGCTCGCCGCCTGATCAAAACCAGACCCAAGCCTTTCACGCGCACCTCAAAGAGATCAGACCACCACGGAGGAAGCCCAATACGGCTGATGCCGATACGGAGCCGCGGAGTAATTTACGGGTTGCCGTGGCTCCGGCTCGAAGTGCAGGAGTAGGAACAGGGTGGTTTTTGTTAGTCAGAGTCTACCTCCTAGTCAGAGTCTCCTACCTAGACTACCTCCTGCCTCACCCAGGCTGGAGCAGTCATTCGATGATTTTCCGCCCTTAAAAAAAAGGGTAGCGTTTAAAAGAAACTCGAAATTTGCTTAAGTAAGTTGTAAGTAAGTACCTGCACGGTGGGCGGCGCGTCCTCTGCGCATGCGATGGTGAAGGCGGCCTCCTTGCCGACGTGTGCGTGCGCCAGGCCGGTGCCGGCGCAGCGCGCGCCCGCACTACTGCGCGCGCTCAGCACGCCCAGCGACACTGGACTGCCCGACACATTCGCGCCTGTGGCGTGGACGTGGACATGTGTGTAATTGTTGAAATAATAAAAACTTATTTTCATTATGATTTTCTTGTACCCATTTTTCCCCTTTAAACTTCATTTAAGGAGAAGTCTGTCGTACTGCATTAGGCAGTCTCATTGCTCGCGTAATCATAAAAATAATGAGCTTTGTACAACGGACCACTTCAAACACCGTGCAATGCGCCGCGACTCCGTAAATGAGGTCTAACTTTGATTTAGTTTTCCGTAAAAACTACAAGAGTATGAACATGCGCCGGTAAATTTAAAAAAATTGTAGTTATAAAAAATCAATAAAAAATACAGTAGAAACTCGATTAACCGGACTAATTATATTGTCGTTAGGCATTCGGATAATTGAAAAAAATCGAATGTACTAAAAAAAAAGCGGGTTTGTGCATACAAATGTTGTACATACGATGTTATGTATGGAACAACAAATACATATCAATGAAAATTAATGCTTATTAAGAAATTATTTTCATAAATTAATGGCACCCTGATATTTTTAAAACATCTGGGGTTTTTTGATTTTCAGATAAGAAGCTAAGGTATTTTTTGGGTTCCGGTAGCATTAGCGGAAACTAATATGTTACTCGCTCTTTGCTAGTTTATATCCTGGAAGCAGAATTCTCTCGCCTAGATGCTAAAAATTTTGAAGGTAATGACTTCCAGTTTAAACTGTCAAATACCAAGCGGTCACCGGTGACCGCAACCTATTGTTCTATAATTGTGTCTACAAAACCGGTACTCGACGAGTTAATCCGGATTCATCAGCATTATAAACAAAATCCAAGTCATAGTTATTATCATTCAAATTCTTAAAATTATCTTTAAAAGAGTTTGCGGCATCTACATTAGCTGACATTTTTTCACCTTGTATTTCACGAATCCCACGACGAGATTTAAACCTGTACAGCCATCCGTTACTTGCCACAAACGACTCATCACCACCTAATTCTTTGTTTAACTGTAATGCTTTTTCACAGAGCTGAGGACCAGATATCGGTTGCCCAGTTGATCGTTTTTGTAAAAACCAACAATATAAAGCGTCTTCTAAAAGTATATTTTTCGGTTTCTTCATCATTTTCCGATGTTTACTCCCGTCTTCACAATGTAATTTGCAGGTGTACAACAAAATTGAATCAGTATTCTTCTTAATATCACTAATTGTGGATGTACCTACACCATACTGATCAGCTAACTTACGACCGGTTTCACCTTTTTTTAATGAATCAATAATATTTATTTTGTCTTTAAGCGATAACACCACTCTCTTACGTTTTGACATTTTTAAATATGTTCGGAGGAACAACTAAAACAGTAACGAATCGCGCGGGGCAGCGATCGCGCAGGGCGCGTGCGGGGTAGTGACAGTTCCGACACGTTCATGCTTGTATTTTGACTTGTAGGTAATATTAATATAATTAGTCGGTAGTCCGGATAATCGCGAATTCGTATAAGTGAGAGCCGGATAATCGAGTTTCTACTTGACAACGTAAAGATCGATAGTTTAGATTATCAAAAGATAGAGGATTACTATATTGTCGTTGAATGAAATGTGAGAGAATTAAATCTTATTACGATCTTAGTTGAAACTACCAATAACGCTTGAACTCCTTACGTCTTTTTAATTTCTAAACTTATAAATAAATTAAATGAAATCCAGTATTTATTAACCTCCATAAGTGATATAGATCCTATAGTGCGCCGGCATGGTAGGTCTGAGTCGCACCCTGTACGTGTGTCCGTCCTCCCGTATATCGACCGGCAGTCGAATGCGTCGCTCGCCCATCGCTTCACATATCACTTCCAGTTCCGCTACACCAGCGTCTTTTGTGTCAACTGCAATGAAAAAGTTATTAAGACTTTGACTGCCAATAAAAAACTGTTGAAGGTAAATCCTCCGCTAACGCCGGTCACCGGTGACCCCCATGGCGTTTAACGTGTTAATATAAGTCTAAGTTTAAGATATAGTTTAAGAATGTTATTTTTAGATAGGTACAGACTTAGCTACAGACCTTATATTCCGAAATATTTAAGCGTTTAATGCAAGACCTAAAAGTAAATCCACTTATTGAGTTCCAAATTAAAAAATAGCACTTTGCTCGACTTATGAAACCTTTTTATTAGATATTTTGGATATTTATGAAAACCATAATTTAAAAAAGAATTGAATTGCTTACTATAATATAAGATCACAATAAAACTACTATGTAAGTATGTATAAAATAATCAGTATAATATTATAAAGAATAACTATGTTACCTGTGAAATTAATGGGTGTTTGTGCAATAAGATTCCCTGTGGGTAGTCCAGATATGATGACTCTGTTGGGATCAAATGATTCGCAGGTGAACGGACTGCCAGACACAGGTTTCGATAGGTGCAACACCTCTGCAAATGTAAAAACAAACTAATATTAATAACAACACAATCGATACGTGTTGATATGTTGATGTAATAGGGCCAACTGAGGTGTACGGCACAGTTAGGGTCACAATCGAATAATTCAAAACATTAAATAATAGTTATATGACATCATCCTAAATATTTTTTGTTTTACTTAACAACGAGTTGGTGAGGTCAACGGAACAATCATAATAAACATAAACAATTTCTATTTGAGAACATAATTATGGTCAATAGGACACCTAATGACACGATTCAGGCATTCCTTTCTCGTTTCATTCGGCACGAGTGGGCCATCTGGACCGGAGTGATATACCATGGCTTCACAGAAAACCGGTGTAAAGCAATTTGCGTTGTGTTTCGCCGTGTGAGTTAGTTAATCGGAGGTGTAATCTCCAACATTATCCTAAATTCCCAAATTCCTAATCCCTAAAAGGCAGTAAAAGCACTTGTAAACTCCTCTAGTGTTCATCATCATCATGAGCAGTCTAATAAATGCCCACTTCTCACATGGAGAAGGTTTGAGCATTAATCATAACACTTGCTCAATGCGGGTTGGCGATAGACTCATAATTAGAATTAGGTTTTCTCGCGATGTTTTCTTCCACCATTTGTCAGTAGTGTCTAGATAACCTTAAAAAGTACATATAGCTCGGAAAAAGTCACATTGGTAATTGCCGTTGGTAGGTTTTGAACCCCCACCCTCATGCATGAGAAGCGGGCCTCTTAAACCCCCGGACCACCACGACACATTATTCGTTGACCTCTAGTGTTATGAGTGTCCATAGGTGAAGCCGATTGCTTACCATCAGGCGGTCTATCTGGTCATTTTCCACTTTATTCCATAAAAAATCATTAATCTCTTTATGCATGCTCGTCCATTGAGGGTGTTTTTTATCTTGTAATATTATATAAAGCTGAAGAGTTTCTTTATTTGTTTGAATGCGCTAATCTCAGGTACTACTGGTCCGATTTGAAAATTTGTTTTTAAACTGTCATACACCAAGCGGTCACCGGTGACCGCAACCTATTGTTCTATAATTGTGTCTACAAAACCGGTACTCGACGAGTTAATAGCCCATTTATCGAGGAACTTTATAGGCTATGAAACATCACGCTACGGTCAATACGCACCCAGCAGAGCGGGTGAAACTACGTGCAAGTAAGAGATAACTATGAAAGTTTGCTCACCTATAGTACTCTGTCCAACATCAGTGATAGTGTATTCAGCTTGTAACAATCCGGACTTGGTTTGGTAACATCGGACGGGCAGTGCTCTAGACCCAGGCCCCGACACCACTACATCGAACTCCCGCGCCGGCCTGCCCAGCGTGTCGATACTGAACGAGGCGACCTTGTTTACTTGTGCCTGGTATAAACCGAGCCCGGATGCTGAGACCTGGAGCGAGTGGAGCGAGGAATGTTATGTAAAATAACCAACATCACATTTTTCAAGGTAAACTTTGTTATAATAATATAGTTATTAAAAGAATATATATTATATCCGTAGACTATGTTACTGGTTCATATTAATATCTTTACATATTTAAAACTTAAAAGTATTTATTTCTATTTTAATTAAGACTTGATTACATGTAGGTATTCTACTATCAAGAAACAAATAAAACCGAGTTTTCAGTCAGACTAGCTCGTTTGCATACGACATTGATTTTTAGTTATTGTTTTGACGTTCGACTGCACTAATGATAACAACCACCACACACACGCTTGTTTTACTCTTAAGGTAGTGGTTCAAATGCTTATTTCAAGTCGAAAGCATGCTTCTATTGAGCACGATTGTATGGGGTTGTTGCTCAATATTAACAAGCTAATGTGAAACGACAGGCATTCGATCATGTTCGAATGCCTGTTCGAACGCATGCTCAATAAAACGCGTTTTACGAGCAAACGTCGAAGTTCATGCTTCAGAATAGATGTATCCGAGTGTACGGCGCGTGGCGTTCCGCGCGAGGCTTATAGAGCCATTAGACCAGAAACTCACCCAGGCGGGAGAAGTCATTCGATGATTTTCCCCCCTTAAAAAAATGGTACAGATGTACGTACCTCCTGTCCATGGTGCGCGGGCAGCACGTCGAGTACGAGCGGGTGCAGCTGCAGCGGCGCGTGGCTCCAGTGCAGCGCGACGCGGTGCGGCGCGGCGCGCGCGGGGTGCCACACCAGCTCCTGCCGCGCGCCGCCGCGCCGCCGCACCGAGTGCGCCACGCCCGCGCCGCCGCACCACACGCGCCCCGACAGACGCCCGTTGCCCGCGCCCGCCGTGCTCACTGCGCGACAGAACCCATGGTGACGCTACGTACACATTCACTCATTCGCTCTTTGATTCAAAAATATGTTCATTTCAATCAAAGCCATCGTTAGCCAGCCAGCCCATCCAAATCAGTGCACATAAAATTCACACTGAAAAGAGGGCATAGCACACCTGAATAAAGCCGTATCGGCTGATTGTAGATAAAACAAAAATTTGAATCAAAGATATCGTACTGGTATCCAGGTATGTTCTATTTAGCGACATTAAATATCATCATTAAAATAAAAAGGTGAGAGTGTTATCTGTAATTTAAAAAAAATATAAAAATACTGAACACAATTTCAATTTTTTTCTTATTTCTTTCTTTAACTAGCAGACCTGGCTAACTTCGGACCGCCTAAAATGTTTCTCTCATCTTTTAAACCCTCCCTGCACTTCCACGAACATTTCACGACCAGAATTATTTGACAAATCAGCTCAACCGTTCTCTAATTTTTGCGAGACTATAAAACGGAACTTAATTTTTTTATATGGATTTTACGAAACAAACACAGGTGCCACATTCAATTGACACTTTTCCCCACTTATTACAAATTCCGAATAATATGAAGTAAACTTGTTTCCACGTTAACAAACACAAACTCACCAGTTAGTATAGCAGGTCGATGAGCCACAGCGTCCCCAATAGACAGTACTTTGACAGCAGACGGGTCGAGGGCTTCTACATCAGCTATCGGTCCTCGTGAACTCCTCACCACGTACCGACCGACACGACTAGCGGGGAATGTCAGGAGTCCTGTGTCTTCTAAGTGGGCCTCAGCTACCCGCGTCCCCGTTGGTGATATAACTTCTACGTCGGATATGGTCTCGTCTATTTCCACTGATGCTATACCGCCTGTGCACGAGAAAATTGTATTAAACTATGAACTTGGTATTCACAGAAAATAGTACAAATAGTGTATTGTCATAGACACTTGCAAAGCAAACACTGAAATAAGTCAGTCAGCTAGATCTATAATGAAACTAATTATCTTTGTAAAACATGAATATGTTTTGAACCTTTCATTAACAATTGAAATTAACTAAAAACCACGAGTTACTCGACTAGTTTCGAGTCACAGAGGGACTCCTTACTCATGAGCAGCGTGGGCGGTAGCGGCGACGTCGCGCAGCCTACTACTAGAACTTTTCTCAGTATATTTACGTGAGTAACTCTTGATTTTCAGTTAATTCAGTATGTCTCACGATAGTTACTGTAAAGACGATTGAAATATTCAAGTATAACATGAAGTACTTTGGCATAACATTAAGCTAGTAGGTACGCTTCATTGTAGTCACTGTTTCCACACGACCATAGAGATTTATGCATTGAATTTTATACGAAATAGTTTCGAGTAGTAAAGTAATTATTTACCAATTTGTACATAAGTATGTGGCTCGCTGACTCGACAGACGAAGGGGCTGCCAGGCACGGGCTGCTCGTTGAACGTGACGGAGACACGGTGCGGCTCGCGGGATACTGGTACGAATGTTACGTCGTACAGGCCACGGGCCACTGCTACCACCTACAAACATAATATGTGCTTTAGATATTGTCATAATAGAAGTACAGTACAAAGTACATTAATGAGATTTGACTAATCAGAGTAGTTTCACGTATACGTCTGTACTTTGCATTTCGACTTCCGTCTGGAATTAGTAGTTATATGTTAATCCAAAATCTTTGTATCTATTGAATTACACTGAATTATATTATGTTTATCGGCTTACTCGTGTAATTATTTGACGAGGAACTCGACTAGTTTCAAGCCATGCTAGAGGCTCATATTCATGAACAGATTTCCGCGACCCGCGACGCAGCGACTGTCGCGCTGCTACCAGAGCGACAGTCGCCAGTAACTAGTGAATCTAGTCGATTGCCTCGTTTAATAATTATTTAGTAAATAATTAATTTAGTATATCTCACGAAAGTTATAATATAAATAATTATACTTCTTTAAAAATTAAATATATGTATTCCATGATAGTGTATAAGGATAATCTTACCTCCGCCTTGACAGTCGTGGATGGTGTAGAGACGACGAGTTCGAGCGTCCCTTCCCCCGCGCCGGCCGCGTCCACACTGAACGTGACTGGCTTGCCAACTTCCACGCCGCGCTCCTCCTCTGCTACTTCATCTAGACTCAGTCCTTCTAGTGTGCCCTCCAACTCTGTGTATAAAGTATTTAGATATTAAAACTAAGATGTTATTGGAATACTAGTTTTTGACAGTGGGGTTTCTATGAGAACGGTAATGTTTTTTAGCTTAGACCGACATATCATTGATGTACTTAGTATTTCTACTAACAAATTATCTAAACACAAGAATATGAACATACCTCCAGGTCCTAAACCAGTAACCCTGACTCGTCGCACATCATAAACGTTGCAGGTGAAGGGTGAGCCCGGTACGTGTCGTCCTGCACAGGTGACCTGTACAGTGTGTCGGCCCACTGCCTCGGGCGTGTATGTGGCGGTGTAACGACCCTCGCCCGACGGAGACACGCGCGACCGGACCGTACTGCCGCCCGGACCGGCTACGTACACTGTCGGCTCGCCGGCTGTAAACAACAACACACGTTAGTCAATACATAGTACAAGTTACACCAAGATTGTCCAATTTCTTTATAAGATTTTCAATTTGGTTGCAAAATTCAAGAAATTTCAGTAGCTTAATGTGCTACAAAACAAGACGAGGGTGACCAGTGAGTCACTTTTCATCACACAGACCCTGTGGTTATTGGGTTTCTTACGAATACACAAAATAAGCAGCGGTTACAACCAAGTTGATATTGGAATCACGGCATGTTTAAGTAAATAACGACCGACTTCTCTTAGCTACCAGTATCACATACTTTCTGTTAATATTGTGTACAAGGTGCTAGCAGCTTTCACTCTACAAGCTAACTTGTATAAAGCGACGTACAGTGACATTTTACACAACCCCAGAATATTGACCGTATGCGACGTCGGACGCGCGACGGCATTTGTCTGCTACACTGATGCCATTTGACTGTATACTTGCACAAATAATAAACACACAGCTAGACAATACTGCACTCAAACAATAGCGTGGCCTGCATTCAATCTATTTGCCAAATATAAACAAAATGTCTTTACAATTTGATATTAAGCAACACTTGTGTAATAAAGTACGTATATACATTTTCGTGATGAGACCTTGTAGCTCATTGTTCTATAGACTTCATTTAAAATATCATTACGGACTGTTTTTTGCGTGATATGTTAAACATTTTATACTTTAATTTGTATGGTTACTTGTACATAGTTCACTTTTTTCTATAATGAAGCTAAATGACGAAGTTCTAAAAGGTTATATTACATACATGTGATTATTTACGTCAGGGCTGTCCATCCTATACCTCTATACCCTCGCGGGCTAATTAAATTTCTTACAAAAGCTGGAGGGCCGGAAAAATATTTTCAGTTGTATAATGACGTTTAACATTATTCTTTACTCACAGACAAAACTTGTATAGAAATCATACACATAAGATGAAGTTGTTGAGATTAAAATGTGTGTCGCGGACAACATGAAAACAAGCCCTGATTTGCGTCATTTAGAACTAAAGTTTATTATTCACTAAATTTGCTAAAAGCCTTTTCAAAGACTTTGTAGCGATTTCCTAAGTCATATGTTAGTTAGCCTTGGTTTTATGACTGTAATGTTATACTAATTAAATGAAATAAATAAATAAATAATATGTCTGTTCGATACGAGTTACAAAGTAAAAATCGCTGGTTTGCATAAATCTTAACTTAATCTTATTGTAAGATGTTTTAGAACTCAAGTACTGATTAACAATCAACCATTTTAAAACAAAACTTACTATGGAATCCAGTAAGCTGTATCTCAGCAGGCTCGGCTCGCGGCGTGGAGACGAGTCCAGGGCCGGCGGCGCGCGCGTCGGCCGCGGCGGGCGGCGCCGCCACGGCGCACGAGAACGGCGAGCCCGGCACTGCCTGCCCGTTGAACCGGACCGACAGCGTGTGCGGGGCTGCTTCCACTGGCTTGAAGTTCACCTACACAACACAAACAGGGATGATGATAACTAGCTCAAAAAAATACACTATTGCCTCTGTGACCATTTTACTGAAAGAAGACTTCTAGTAAATGGGACACCTGTGCTGTATAGTCTTTGAATTTAGTGTATTTTTTAAGTTGATGTAATAAAATTAATAACTTTAAAGCGTGTGTTTCATTTCCACCCGTTCGTGTAAGTAAAACGTGTAATATATGATTTGTTTCGCTTCTATTTTGGTTTTCTTCTTTTATTATGCATCTACTCCCAGATTATTTAAAAAAAAAATCCATCCAAAGGTTGTCTGGGAACTAAGAAATCACCGCGTGTGATAAGACCGCCCATTGCACTCAAATTACTATAACAAAGTATACAGGTTGTTTTTCTGTGTGTGCAATAAAGTATAAATAAATAAAATATAACTGATAAATTCATTTGAACAATATTGAGTCAGAAATATACTTGAATTTAACAAATCATGTACCTACAAGTGAAATATCTGCAACTAACAATAACCCTTTATATTCACTTACCTTGAACCGGGCGTTTCCTTCACTTTGTACATAATTTGGCACATTACGCCCGTTCACGGCGACTATGATTTCTAGATTGCCAGCACCTGAAAACAACGATAGAAATTAAGCTAACTAATGGTTTTAATTAATAACAGTTTTCACATCAACTGCCTCGTTGGCAGAGTAGTCGTAAGTGCGACTGCTGGACAAGGGTTCGATTCCCGGGTTGGGCAAAGTATTACTAAGTTTTCTTAAAAAATCTCAGTAGCAGCGGCTTGGAACTGTGCCCGGTATATGACAATAGGCTCACCTCCTGTTAATTGGGACTCATAACATAAATAGTGAAAAGCGGGTGTTACGTACAACGGCATTAAGTACCGTATTTATCCGTGCCGTGCACCTCTGCCTACCCATTTGGAGACAAAAGGCGTGATGTTATGCTACGGTGTTTTCACATCAACAGTCCGTGAGCCCATTGCTGGACTATGAATCTCATCTACATAAGAGGGCTTTGGCATAAACAAACGATTGGCAGCTGACTTGAAGATTGCAGTCTAAAAGGATCAGGTCTATCAAAGAGATCTGTTTATCAGGTGGCTTACTCTTGAATCCAATTCCGATCGATCGATATTGTTATTGTGAAATTTCATTCTTTTGGATTTAACACTAGCACCCATTGCATCTGTATTACGCGGATACTTACTTAAATTAAATGGTATTGAGTTTGGCTTTATTTTCCGTACTCTGAATGCTATTTTAACAGCTACGATAGAGGTTGTATAGTTTTGATAATAATAATTATTGAGATATTATTGGATTAAAATTGCATTGCTTGGTTTTACGACTAAGCACCCAATAGACTTAGTGACAAATGTATTCTATTCCGAATAGAGCTAATGGTAATCGGTAGGTACATACCAGCGTGTGAGGCGTTGATAGTGAACGAGACAGGTCTGCCGACGACGCCGGGCGATATGTCGGTGACGTTGACTCGCGCCGCGCTGTACGCCTTCACCAGGAACGGACTGCCTTCTACGTGACCACCCATTGCACCAGCCCGCACCTAATAACATAATATACAATGAATGTATGTGTTGGAATTGAAATTGAACTAAGGATAAATCAGGAGATTGGGAGTTTTAGATCCTGAACATAATATTTATGGCTTATTAGGAGCAGTTTTTCACGGCAAAAAACCAAATTAGGGGTGAATTCAGAGTCATTATACTAGTATCTATATCTAAGTGCAGTAGGAAGGTAAATGTCAAGTTCAATATTGTTTTAGATGTTCAACAACAAACTGCATGAACAGTTTGTATTATACTGAACCATGGTTCAGTTAGGTCTATAATATAAAGAGTAAGTAATATTTACCTCAATACTGTGATCGCCGACGTCGACAGGTACGAAAGATATTGTGTATCGTTTACTGGCTTCATTCTCTCCTATTGTCTCTTCAGCTGACACCTGGAGAATTAAATGTACATTGAAAATCATGATAATAAAAACTAGACCCAAATGCTTCATTCTAATGATATATTTTTATTTATTTTTACATCATTATATATACCTATTTGGGTAATAACAGTTTTGCTGTGGCGACTTTAAAAAGGGGGTTTTCAATTCGAATGATATCCTCCTTTTAATAATATCCCCAGTGGAATAAATACAGAAGTTCCATTAAATACAATATAACATAGTGACGAAGTTCCAAACCTGTACAGGCACGGGTCTGCGCGCAGGTCCCAGGACCTCAACGTGTGGTGACGTGGGCGAGTCCACGCTGAAACTGTACGCCTCCCCCACCGACACCTTGTCCGGGGACTCGCCTGAACCGGCGCCTATCACACGCGCCGGGGCCGACACGTGGCACACGAATGGACTACCTGTGGGGAAATTAGGAAAGTGATTAATTAAAACCAATAGTCTTGACAGTCTGATTTGCATTTGTACCTCATAATTTCACAAATAACGAGATGTTTATAAACACTACAATAAAAATAATTCGGTGTTGCAATTAAAGGGACTGGTGGCCTGGTATATGTCAAAGGTAGAATCTGTGAGGTAAAAATATATCTCTGGATGGATAATGGTGGTTAATGGTTACGTCAAATAGAAAAGTAGAACAAATAGAGATATTAATATAAAATATTAAGAGAGTCGTGAGCTAAACCTATTTACAATATAATGACTTACCAGGCACATGATCTCCATTGAACCTAAGTTCGACAGTATGTGGGCGAGGGTCTCTCGGCGTGAAGCTGATGGCGTATGTATGAGCTCCCTGCGCCGCCGCCGCAGTGGGGACGCGACCTCCGTTCACCGTCACTTCTAAGTTACCCGGCCCTGCTGCCATCGTCTCCACTAAAGACAATTTAGGATAAAATTATTATATTATATGCGAAATTTGACCTAACATCTGGTGGTCCAAACATGAATATGTATGTAGGTGTATATTTTTAAAACTCACCCAAAAATGTGACCGGTTTTCCAACTGTGCCGTGTGTAACATCTTTAACTCTAATGGCGGTGACATCGTACACCTGAAACATTACGAAGAATACTATTAATAACAGTTAAATGTAGATATATTAGCGTACATAGGTACTTATTGTAAGAAAATGATGTCAACACTTTAAAGATCACATGAGTTAAGTGATATTTGATTGTGTACCTTGAGATGGAAGGGGCTGGCAGGTATGGGCACGGAGTCGACGAGCACGTTGAGGCGGTGCTCGCCGACGGCGCGCGGCACGAAGTCGGCGCGGAAGAGTCCGGCGCCCGCCGCGGACACGGCGGCCGGGACCGACGCCCCGTTGGGCCCTGCAGCGACCCATGCGTCAGCTCTCCGCCCCGCCCTACGCTACCCCCGTACAACCACGACGATGTTAGCAGTTAGGGCGAAGCGGATGAGCTTATCAAAGTAATATGAATGTTACGTCCTCATGTTATTTCAGTACTCTCTGTAAACTCAAATCTGATTACTGCACGACTTCCTATGTCGACTTACACGACTACCGATTAGTACCCTACAACTGTATATACCTTAATTAAAATATAATGATGTTAGTCGTGTTAGTAGTACTATATAAAGCGACCTACAACGTGAACATGTTAGTGCGGCGAAGCATTATGATATCTTTAAGTACTTCGTAATAAACTATGACCTCCCCTCTATAAACTTCTTTGTTCCCAATGACCTACGAAACCCTCATTCTACGACATAATGTTTTTCAGATGGTTATCCAAAAAGTAATATTTTGTATCTCTTTCATTTATACCACCCTGAAAAAAAGAATCAAATAAATTATGATATATTTCTCGGCACATGAAGCAAGAGGACAGGGAATGTTATTGAGGAGAAGCTACATGGTGAAAATAAATTAACTCGGCCATCAGAACTAGTCTAGAAACTATAGCATGAAAGAATTTTTGGAAAAATAATCTACCTTTCACAGTTGTTAGTCAATTAATTTAAAAATTATAGAATTCTAGATAATATTTAGTACAAACATGATCTTCATAAGTTTTAAAATAGCCACTGTTAATGAAGCTGTTTTCTTGCTGTTACCAAACACTAATTCTCAGTACAAAAGCTGCTCCAAATCTACATAGACCTTTTGAAGCAATCTTTGAACATATTTATGCCCACAGTCAAACACATTACCTCTTAATGAGCCCTATCTATGAAAGGTTTTGTAGTCTTACCCTCAACATTGACTTCGATCTGGTCAAGCGAGGCGGAAGGGTGCTGTAGAGTGAGTGATGCGCTCTGATGCAGGGGCACGGGTCCTGGGACTGTCACACGAGCCCCACCACCACCACCTTCTGATACTTGTATCACTAGTGGACATCCAGGGACACGCATCTAGGGAAAAAAATTGTAAAAGTGTAGATACAGGTATTGATAGTATGTAATATACCTCGTGTGTTCATAAGTTTTGAGACAAACTTTTTGCTTATAAAAATAAAATAAAAATTACTGGCTGCTGTATATTTCTTTTTCTAATTTTGAATTTGGAATGTTAACTTTTAATATCTATGATTTCGGATTATTTTATTTAAATTTTCTCGTAATGGAGGGAACAAAAGAATTACGTGCGAGCGTCATTTCATTATTTAAGGTGGGAAGAAAACCTATGGACATTTTCCGAGAACTGAAAAGTTTTTTTTTTATTCTCTATGGACCGAATTAGAGCTCACAGCCTGCCGAAAGTCCCACCCAAACTTGGAGTCACTTAAGCGAGCTCTTGTCCGAGAAGCGAAGCGAATTCCTCTGGAAAAGATTCGTGCCGCCATTGATGACTGGCCAAATCGTCTAAGGGCATGTATTAAAAACAAGGGTGGTCATTTTGAATAATAATTATATTTAATTTTTACTTACTATCTACTTAATGTTTGTTATTGTTTTTATAAATATAAGTTTATTATTTAAAAAGATATGCAACTTTTAATTTGTCTCAAAACTTATGAACACACGAGGTAATGAAGTTCAAGCCAATTATCTGGGAATAGGCTACAAGGCCTACAAGCTGCAATAGACAACATTAAAATCACATAACATCATCATACATAAAATCACGCCTTTTTATCCCCGAATGCCAGTGTAATTTGCGGGGAGCCTATTGCCATATACTGGGTACAATTCCACAATCCATGTCACTACTGAGATTTTTTTAAAAACCCAGTATTGCTTTGTCCGCCACTTGCGACCACTCGGCTAACAAGTCAGTCATTCAAATGAGGCGAGATATTCAAATCAATTCAAATGTAATGTGGGATAGAATTCTGTGTGACACAAAATATGTTGAAGATTTGGCCTACATCTTACAGAAAATAAATGTAAAAGAATAACTCACTTTATTAAAAGATACATTGACAACATGGTCACAGGCCTCTGTAGGTGTGAAAGATACTGTGAAGCGGGCATTTCCCTGGAAATAAAACAATTTATTAAAACACTTGTAATACAGGTCTCTTAAGATATATTAACTAATTTAGTAATGATTGTATAAAACCTAATAAAAATATGATTTGGTGTTATTGTGAGAAGAGCTGAAGAGTGACTTTAAATAGGGTAGATGGCAAAATTTTTACTTTAATGACCGTCTGGTAGATTAAGTAAATTCGCGGGTTACTCACGTGAATATACTGAGAAAAGGCGCGGCGACGTCGCGCAGCTCACTGGTCGCCGCGACCGCGCACGCTGCTCATGAGGAAGAACCCCTCTGTGGTTCGAAACTAGTAGAGCTTTTCTCAGGATATTCACGTGAGTAACCCACGATTTTACTTAATTTAGTATGTCTCACGATAGTCTGGTTTTTTGGTTGTTTGTTTTCTTATGGAAACAAATCCTTTGGATGATGATATTGACTTAAATTAGCACATGATGTAATTTTTATACTAAAAATGAAGTACCTATATTCCACTCCTAAACTCCTTATGTGACAAAATAAAAAATGTGTCTAATATTTTTTCATTACCTATCTGACGGACTAATTGGATTTTTAATTTTCATACCCCGTCATCACCCCTATCCATAATAATTACATTATTGATTAGTCCAATACATCTGTGATATAATACAACAACTCTAATTCAATAATGGTGTGGACATAATGGCAACTTATAAATCAAGTAGATAATGCCAATTACATTTGAGTATTCCAATAAACCTGAGAATGTTTTAAACATTTACCTGAGGATGTACTTGTGTAGGAATGTTGAGTCCTCTTGCAGCAACGGTGATCTCAAGGTTGCCTTCTCCAGCCTGAGCAGCATCCACTGCTAACTGGACTGGTACTCCCACTCTTGCAGCATTTCCTCCACTCACACTCACTAGCTTACTGTCATATGCTTTGCATACAAATGGTGTGTCCTATAAACAAGATAGACAGGTAGTTGTTTAGAATAACAAATTTATTGTTTCTTTATTCTCAATCATCGTGAAATGTTTAGGAAATAAGTACAAATCCATCTAATAGGTATTCTAATAAAGATTCATTGTTTTACTAAAGTTATTGTTAGCATAAAATCACTGAAACTAATATCGAAATTCTTGAATTTATCGCGATTGTTTTGTTAGTACTTACTAATAAAAATAACATATATTGTTTGTGTTGTATTACTTACCGGAACTATTTGATTATTGTATTGGGCAGTAAGTGTATGTGGTCCAACATTTTTGGGAGTGAAGCTTGCCACCAGACCGGTGACAGCGTCTCCCGTTAAACGCACTGGGACTTCGCCCCTCGGACCTCGAACAGTAACTGTTAACTCGCCACCCGCAGAACCTTCCACTCGAACTGAACATGATGCTAATTCGCCCACAGGGATCAGTTCTAGCAAACAATAAATGAAACGTACATTTAGAAATTATATCTTTTGTGTTATTAGTAAACAAAAACATTTCCCGCCTTGATTGATAACAAATTGGGTTAAATGTCAATGTCAATGATATTGAAACGTCATATTGGCATTGGCAGAGTGCGTTGATCATAATAAAAAAATATCATTCAAAAACTCAAAACACATAATTATATAAAAATAATGCAATACTTTGATTATTTTACTTGTACAAATTGAATATTACACAGTTCTGAAACACTAATAATGTGAATTTTATGCATCAGTATGCTGGTTGGTTTTTCTAAAAAACTATTTTGCCAGCCATTAGGTATAATAAAAAAATGAAAACATTCGTTTTTCTTTTCATTTTAGGGCATTTGCCAGAAGTTTTTGAGCAAATTCAACCAGTAATGAATTTTTTTTGAATTGTATTAAAAATGATGTTTATTATCTTAGAAAATTACTAATAAATAAAAGTGAAATTGATGTAATGTAAAGTCATGATTTTAATATTTGAGCAGCTATCCCAGTAATAATAATGCTGGTTGGTTTTATTGAAAAAATCTTAATTGCCATTAAAATAAAATAAATATAAACGTTATTTATTTTTTTGTTACATTTAATGGTTATCACTCAATTTTTTGGAGTATTTCAGCCAGTTTTAAAAATTTAAACTTTTTCTTATTAAAATAAATTAAATTACTGCAGATTTGTTTGAATGGTAACACAAATAACATTGAATTATTTAAATTACAATGAAATTTAACACACAGAACTATTTTTGGTTTAAACGACGGAGTATTACGAAGTAGACTTTTTCCAAGATGTTGTCTTTGTCATTCTTAACTTACTTATCTACTACAAAATATGAAATACGATTGTAAAAGTTCTCGGTAAATATAAAATGTGTTATTGATAGTCACGTTGCTAATCGACTGCAGCGCCATTTCGAACTAACTTATCAACAAAACAGAGTGCGTATAAGTATAATAATATACGTTCGATATTTTTTTTTATTAAAGGTATTTAAAGTTTAAATTACTCACCAACTTGTGACGTATCTATAGTGACTCTCTGTGCTGGAGCCACGTGGAATATAAATGGAGAAGATGGCACTGGTTCACCGTTGAATTTTATGTCAACTCTGTGCGAGGTCGCCGTCTCCGGCCGCCAGAATACAAGACATCGTCCTCCGCCAACCACCTGAAATAGAGTAAAAGATCGTCTTAAAGAATTCAAAATACCGAGGTATGTAAGTGAATGAAAACATATATGCTGTTCAACGCCTTATTACCTAGTACCTACGAACTATAGTGATTATTATGGGGGTCGGACGGAATCGATTCAGGATTGAATTATGATATTGATTATGTTAGTTAAGTACGTACCTAACGTATTTAAGAAAACTTTGTGTTGGTATAATATAATTATATTGTATGTATTGTATTGTTGGTATAATATGCTACTTTGAATCCCGCTGACGCGATAAAGTCACGGGCACAAGTTAATGAACACTGGTTTCAGAAATTCGGTACAAAAACATTTTGATGAACTTTGTTGTAGGTAAACGCATACACATTATCTACTAAGATAAAAGTGATAGCATGATAAGTAGGTAATTATTGTGTGATTCTCTTAGATATATAAATCTAAGTATATAAATTAAAGGAAGTTATCATAAACCGATTCTTTGTCAATATACTTAGACGATTTTGGTGAGATTTTTAAAAATAAGTGTAGGTATAAGAATATCAAAAAATAAACTTATAAAATATATTGATAAGGAAATATTAAGAACGATCATGGTATTTTACTCAACATTCCATCAAGAACTCGTTACCATTAATTAAAATAATTTTGCCGCGCTTTAGGAAGGTGACGTTCGACATTCCGAATTCCCGCGGTCCCGCCAATTCAACATAGGTATGAGTCCCATGTAATAGGGGGTGAGCCTATTGCCATATACTGTGCACAATTCCAGATAACTATCATAGAGATTATGAAATATTTTTTTAATCCAATTTAAAGTTGGATAGGCGGCACTGGAAGTCCTCGTTTAAAGTTACAGATTACGAATGAATATAATGACTCGAGAGAAAGCTCACCTGCACGTGATTAGGAACTTCGCCTTCATTTATTGAGATTTCCAACTGTCCTTCTCCAGCTGCACTAGCATCCACTGAAAAAAGTAATTTTAATTATATATCACGTGTAACTTAAGTACGTACAAAAGGTTTTCAGTTTTCCATTTCCTTTCACTTCAGTCGTATATTAGCCTATTTCCCTATGATTCCATTTAAAATGTAGGTACACACGTAGATGCCTACGTTTGTATCTAATAACATTTCATGTAATTAAGTTTTCGTACCTATTTCATTAAAATATAGAAGCGATAAAAGCAATTTTACATAATAGTTTTCGGTTTGTTATTGATAGAACGTTCTAGATTAAGTCAGTTACCAATTTCCGGTAAAACTGCTTTTTGGGCAATTAAGACAATTTATTGGAGCCAATTAAAGTAGAATCTAGATGGGTAACCGATTGTGGGAATAAGAGATATTATGCGACTACGCGAGGCAAGAGACGAAACGATCCCTTGGTTTTAAAATGTTCAATGGGGAAAATGTCCCCTTTTCCAGGCGCTATAATTTATGTTCCGAGGGGGATAATACTATAATCACCGCCCTCGGTGGGTTTCGGAGCATTCTATCAATGAGTAGCTAAGTGCCTGCCGACTGAAAGATTTTGCTTTTTAAATTTTATGGTAGCGCGAATCTACAAACAACAAAAGTTTGGAGAAAGACAGATATTGGTGAATCTCTCAAATATACCCAATCATTCTACTGTATGTATGTATGTATGAAAAGTATTATTCTGCCAGGAAATTAGGAATTTAATAGAGTTCTTAGTAATTACGAGGGAAACGAGCACGAGTTAGGTACTGAGTGCCATTTCTAGATTACTTACCTATGTAAAGATTTGGTTTCAAGTAGCACAGCATAATCCTAGGTAATGCATAATATTTGAGCCCAGAAAATGATACAATACAATTAAGCTTTTAGTAGATTTTACATCTGTATCTATAAACATAATATAACATAATTTCACGCCTTTTATCCCCGAAGGGTTAGGCAGAGGTGTACATTATGCCACTGTACAATGTAACACCTACTTTTCACTATTTATGTTATGAGTCCCATGTAATAGGGGGTGAGCCTATAGCCATATACCGGGCACAATTTCAGACTCCGTGCTATACTACTGTGAATTTTTTTTTTGAAAAACCCAGTAATTCTTTGCCCGGCCCGGGAATCGAACCCGAGACCCCTTGCCCGGCAGTCGCACTTGCGACCACTTGGCCAACGAGGCAATCTGTAATCTGTATCTAGTACGTCAAAGAAAACAAGAAATGATGAATCATTTACCTCTGAATTGGCAATCTTGTCCGACAACCGCGTTGCCCACGTCTGTCACCTTGATGAGGCTGGCATCGTACACTTTGGCCACTAGTGGGGCTGCAGCTAATTTGTCGTCAGCGATAGATACCTAGAACAAATAAGTTATGAAATTAATTACATAGAACATAGAAGTCGTACATTTTAATGTAGGTTTTGATTTCTAAAACTTCCGTAGTGAGGAGAGATGTCTTGTTTGCACTGTTTTACGAAAAAATTGTTGAACCGCAGTTATAATTATGGTACTACCATACCATACCTACCTAGGTATAGGGTATACTTATTAAATAATTTATTCCGCGTTATACGTGGTCGAAACCATGTCACCAGAAAGCAGGTTCTATTATAATTAGATAGGCAAATGAAGTTCGTAGATTTATAGTCGGCAAACAGTTTTGGAGAATTTACATCACTTTCTTATTTATAACTTCATGCTTAGGTAACCAAGTGTGAAAATATTATAAACAGCTATTTATAGATACATTTGAAGCTGGTATAACCAGACGGGTTCTCTCAATATTGAAATACCCAATTATCATAGTAGAGGCATTACGTGATTTGTATCAACAAACTCATCTTACGAATTATTTTATTTATTTTTGTCATTATGATCATATTAGTTGTATTTTAGTTTTTGTTGATAAGAAATCTCTTATCAACAAGACTGAAGACTTCTTCAGCACCATTTCTTATAGATGAAGATGACTTTTCAGGTTACTTACATCGATAAGGTGAGTTCCGACTTCCTCAGGAGTAAACTCGATGCGGAACACCCCTGGTCTCTCTGCTATGTCCAACACACGAGCGGTCACTGGCCTTCGGGATGGTGCAGTAACTGTAACGCCAACCTTACAACAAAAACGCCGCATGTTACAAATAAACACATCTCTCGAGAAATTTAATTAATTTCCTCTGTAATTTGAATTTAAAAAAATACACTTTGAAACCAGAGGTAAAAATTTGAATAAATCATTCAAATTTTTTAATTACAGTTTCATAGCTAGCCAACTGCGAAACATACAGTGTTGCAGTGCAATCCTTGAATGAAGAGTTAAATTGATACAAATTGGTACGAGTGAGTGCCCCGGGCATCGAGCTCCGTGAAAATACATGCATTCGATAAAGCATCGGACCTCTTTTATTAAATTGTTGGTATGTGATAATTAAGTACGTTTAATCGACTCGATGATTTTTTAAAAACGTTGTCTCACTCTAGTATTTTCTCCTGTGTCGTGGGTGCGTTTACAAACATACAAGTTCACATACACATAACACCCAGACCCGGAACAACAACCTGTGGATCACACAAAGAGTTGTTCCGTGCGGGAATCGAACCTGCGACACGTTGCACGGCAGCCAGTTGCCCAGCCACCGCGCCAACCGTGCAGAAATGAATTATTTACACATCAAGAAACTTACCTCATTCTTGCTGAAGGTAGAATCACTTGATGAGGTGGAGATTTCAAATACGGCTGGTACTCTAGCAGGGATCAGCCGAGTGGGCTCCCCTCCGCCGCCGCCCAACGGCCCTGCCATCACCTCGACCTTCCACGGAGAACCTGAAGATAAATGACATTTTGATAACATTTTAAAATGAATGAACGTTATGTGTATTCGACGTTTAGCACGACGTTAAGGATCGGTAAATTTAGCCACATTCATTGCAGCGAATATAGATCTTATTTAGACAGAAATAACCCTTATTTAGTGAAAATTATATGTAGGTACTTATGGATTTCTAATAAATGTCAATGTGTATTATAAAGAATCGACAAAGCCACCCTTTATGCGGGGTGCGAGCGATCTGAGGCGCGGGTATAATGACACGAGACATGATAAATGTAGTGGCTGATGGCTCCAGCGGCCAGCGTAGTAATAGACACCATTACCGGTAACTGTCTCATATAAAACACCCTTTTTTCTATTCCTCTGAATATTTTATTGTCTTTTTTTTGCCTATCAGTCTATAGATTTTACTTCACCCTAAACTTTTCTTTTAAAATTCGGTCACTTAAAGAAAAACTGTCCCAACTTTGCCCGACTTATTGGAGTAAGCCATCATGTTACACAAAGTTGAAAATTAAATCGGAGCAGTTTTATTAAATTGTCCAATCGTTTTATGACATCTTCGTTTGTACAATTAAAGCGTTGACTTTATAATTGTGCAAATGTGTGTTAAACTAGGTACTGTTGAGTGGAATCAGTGTGCCCATGTGAATGTGCGATACCTTGTCAAAGAAGACTTGATTCATAAATCTTGGAACTGTTGTGTTTACATCGATTCATTTTACTTTAGAGCCAAGCTGTTATTTCTAACACGTGTGCAGTAAACACAAATACATATTTACATGTGTTATATACCTAGGCTCTAATTACCATAACACCTGCAGGTGTTTTTGCAAACACACGTAGGGATCAAAGTATCTAATTAGCCAATAAACATTTTACAATAACAGTTGAATCGATGCAAATTGATGAAATTGGTACTAAAACTTTACGAGTTATTTTGAAATCAAATCTTTATTAGTGAACTACTTATTTAAAAACTTTTATCTTCACGTCGTTATTCTAATAACCCTCGATTCGAATATTTTAGTACCTGTTCTAAAAAGCAGCATTCGGAATTCGGTGCTACAATGAAAGTTTAGCTAAAACAATAGGCGTGTGTAATGAAATGTGTTGCGAAATTACAAAGGTCGACATGGCGGAACCGATTGCCGCGAGGTCGTTTGGTTAGAAAATAGTCACTTTTAACTTTTCAATCAATTGTGGCTACATTCCATGCAGTTTCTGCACACACTCCTTGCCGTTGAAAGAATTAACATTTTGGTGTACCTAAACGCCTTTGTGGTTTGTAAGTAAGTAGGTATACTTATTGTTGTTACAAACGAAATAACTAGTAGGAATACCCAGAAATTTTTCTATTTAGATTAGCCTTCATTATCAAAATCCCTTATTATTAATGAAAACAACTAGACATAAGTTTAAATTACGATACCTATAAATAGGATTTTTTACACTTTAAATATTCAGTTTGCTATTAAAAAGATCGAGATTGCCCTTTGCGTCAAATACCATAGCCGTATTGGATTATGTTTTACCTAGCCGATATTGTAAGATCGGCTGTCACATACATAGGTACATACATAACAGAGTGTAAACGGAATGCTATCGAAAAACGCCAACAAAACAAGTGATGATAAAAACTAGTTTTATTTTATGTACCTACAATAATAGTTGTAATCAAAATCAAGGATGACGTTTTATGAATAACACGAAAAGGAAAACAATTAAAATTGTGTTCCGTTCACCCCCTGTCTGTATAGTATATCCTAGGCGCAGAATTGACAAATTGGGTCGACAATCCTGGTTGTCCATGAATGTCGTTACAGGCAGCCAGACAATCGCTTGATCTTATTTATTAATGGACTTGATCGTCCTCACGAAAAACGTGCTTTAGTGCAAAATTTTCGTTTGGTTTTTAAGACTAGAGAGAAATTATATATTTGTCAACATCATACATTTTTGTTTACGTAGACAAATATTAACAGTTTTTATTCAAAACTGAAACAGCGCATTAATAACACTTATTTGAATTTGAATGTATTCAGAATGTGAATTTTAAATTGGTGTACCTAGTATTCCCTAATACAGTAATTAGCACGTTTGTATTCTAGGAATATCGCAATATTAGCACTATTGGACAATTTTGTTTTAGTTGTTATAGTTAGCTATTTGGAAAAACAGTCTGCGGTATGGTCCATTACGTAGTTGTAACTGTAAGTACCTACGTGTAAGAACTAAACATTATATTTTTAAAGTTGAACGAATGACATGACCCAGACTTTGCCAACGTACCTACCTACGTAAAGCTGGGTGGTTACACACACACACACACACACACATTTCATAAGATTTCATAGGAATAGGAGTGAAAGATTTGCGATGTAGGAACAGTTGCAAAGCTGTGCTGCTGCTACCTACAGTTTCATTTAATGCACAACCAGGTAACTTGTAGCACTGACTCTCTGACATAACCCTTCCTTAGTCATGACTCATGACCTCAGCCTCGAGACATGTGGGAAGACGCTTCAATACAGACGACTTCGCCGCGCCATTGTTTAGTTTTAGATTAGTTATCGAACTTATCGCGGTACTAGCTTTAACCATTATTCAGGGAGGCCATTATCATGTACCTACGTAAAGTAATTTATAATAATTTGGGTGGTTTTCTGAACCTAGAATATTCTTTGAGGAAAAGTTTGTTTTTTTTTGCTACAGGAAAATCAATGTGTTTATTTATGTCTTTTTTATTTTTTGAGGGGAAAATCATCAAATGACTTCTCCCGCCTTGGGTTAGGCGAGAGGAACTGTCAGACTCTTCTGACTAAAAACAACCCCGTTCCTACTCCTGCTCTTTGAGCCGGAGTCCCGGCAACCCGTTAGGCCTTCCGTGGCTACGGCGGCTATGGCGTGGAATTTATGTAGTCTACGTTCTAAATCTGGACTGGATAAGTGAAGTTTGCACAAAGTTCTAGGATTGTGTACTAAGTACTAAGAAGGAATCTCGGATGCGATGAGATTTACTTATTGGAAGAGCGCAATGGAACAAATTGAAACCAAGGCTAGTACAAATATTTAAACAGTGTAGCTATAAATATAAACCCTTCAGTTGTTTCATTGTTTCAGTTACGACTGTTTGAATGACTAATAAGTTGATACCTATCTTCGTTATGAACACGACGCCCTGTTAAGCTCTGGGCCGGGCCGTTACTAGCCCATACTAGTTCATTACATAGTATTGAAGATCGGTCATGCGAATATAGCTAACGGTACACATTTTTTTTTTTTTTTTTTTTTAAGGGGGGAAAATCATCGAATGACTTCTCCCGCCTGGGTGAGGCGGGAGGGAGTGTCAGACTCTTACTGACTAAAAACCACCCCGTTCCTTCTCCTGCACGTCGAGCCGGAGCCCCGGTTACCCGTTAGATTCTCCGCGACTCCGAATCGGCATCGGCCGTATTGGGCCCCATCTGTGGTGGTCTGATGGCTCTTTGAGGCGCGCGCGGAACGCGACGCGCCGTACGCTCGGGTCTGTTTCTGGTCGGACGGGGAGCCACCCATGCTCGCCGTCCGCAGGCCCGCGCTTACGGTGGCCGGAGATCGTCTCGCGATCCCCGACGCCCGGTGTGTCCTTCGCGATGGCTGGGTTGCGAGGAGGCAGCGCTTCGCTGCCTCACGCGTCCCGCCTCCTCCTTAGCTAGCATCACTGCTTCGCAAAAGGAGGAGACGGCATCCCAGTCCCCCTCGCTCCGCATCATGGCCTGCACTAGGCCCGGACGCGAGAGGTCGCCATCGCCGATCACTTCCCTGAGGACACGGCGGTGCTCAGCCCACGAAGGGCATTCTCCCACCGTGTGTTCCACCGTGTCCTCAGGGCGGTCCTCGCAGTGATGACACCCGGGCGTTTCCTCCCGCCCCATCAGACACAGGTACCTCCCGAAACTTCCATGTCCGGTGAGGACCTGCGTCAGGCGGTAGGTGAGGACGCCGTAGCGTCTCTCAAGCCACTCCTCAAAGAGGGGACTTACCGCTGCGATGGCAGCGAGCCCAGCCCTCGGTTGCGACAGTCGTTGCTGCCATTCCGCCATGAGATCGCGCCGGAGCTCATCCCGCCACGCACCTATTTGGCGCGGCAGCGGGGTTTCGCCCCGGCGACGTGCCTCCGCGCGCATGCCGTACACGCGCGCGAGCACCTTCGCCTCCAGATCCCACGGCGGTAATCCGGCAAGGAGGTTCGCCGACTCCCCAGAGATCGTGCGGTATCCGCGGATCATTCGGATCGCCATGACCCTCTGTGCCATGAGTAGCGTCCGAGCGGGACGCCGCAACAGGTTTGGCGCCCAAACAGGGGCGCCGTAGAGGGCCATGGACCGCACGACCCCGGCGTATAACCTCCGGCAGGAGGCGTTTGGCCCCCCGAGGTTGGGGAGGATGCGTTTAAACGCAGCCCCCGTCCTCTCCAACTTTGGGGCCAAACGTCGGAAGTGTTCTATGAAGTTCCACCGACTGTCGAAGACGAGTCCTAGGTACTTCATCGTCGTCTCGGCGTCGATGGTAACTCCTCCCGCCGTTATTTGGGACCCACCCGGAGGTGGCGCGTTCCCGCGGCCATGAAAACACATGGCCTCGGACTTGTGGAGCGCCACCTCGAGTCCCAACTGCCGGATTCTCTCAACGACTGTCGCAACCGCTGTCGCCATTAGGTCGGCCGCCGCCTGGTGTGACCTCCCGTGCGCTAGCACCAGCGTATCGTCGGCGTAGCATATTGTGCTAACGCCGTTCGGGAGGTCGGTGCGCAGCACCCAGTCATAGCCGATGTTCCACAGGAGCGGCCCCAGAACCGAACCCTGTGGAACACCGCGTGCCATCTCTCGCCGGTTCCACTCGCCCCGGTGACCGGGGTAGCTGACGGACCTGTCCGTCAGGTAAGCCTCGATTACACGACGGAGGTAGGTAGGCACCCGATGATATCGGAGTGCCTCCAAGATGCAGCTCCAGGGCAGGGAGTTGAAGGCGTTGGCGATGTCCAGAGATACCGCCACTACGACCTTACCCCTGGACACTGCAGTTAACGGTACACATAAACGGTCAATATGAATAATAATCGTTTGTCCTAATTAAAAACCTTCGTATGGGAATAGTGTGCGTTATGTTTTGATAGCAGACATTAAATTAATATGGCTGTATAAATATTGAATTAATTGATGTTCAGATTTAGTGTATAATTTTGTACTTTTTCATAAAACGTGATTTTTACTGTTTCTGTTTTTGTTTATATATTTATTCTTATAATTACTGTTGCCCCTCGTTATGCCTTCGTAGTCAATTATCGCTTACAAGACGCAAAAAGAAACATTTGTCGAAGGCTCTTCATCTTCAAGACGTTGTTCCAAAAACCGAGAAGATACAAAAGAATTTCGAGTCTAAGTGAGTGATTAAATTTGAGGAGTACTTTATTTCAAGATGGTCATGAACATCGTTACAAACACGACCGGTCTGCGAGCTGCTGTTCATTTGTGTCGAGATTCACCAGAGATAAAAGACGGCCATCTAGAACACATTTCTATGATTTACAACTTGTCTCTGGTCTATAGAGGTGTATTTGTTATGTTATTACGTGGTGTGACCAGTCGAGCGGACTCTAACGGGAAACTGCCGTAAATAATTACCACAAATTACTATGAACTCAAGACACTGTTTAATTGATAACAATAATAAGATATTATCGTACTCAAGTAGAAGTTTGATCGACACAATTGGAAATGGTGATTAAAAACAATATTTTTCCAATAATTTTATTAGGAACTTTATTTACCTTATCAATGCATTGATGTAACACCTACTTCGTACCCAAGTATTCTTTCTAACTCAAAGCTATCATTAAATAAATTGGCGTCACTACAACTCCACAACTATTGAGGTTAATAAAATTGTGTAATACTAAGAATAGTTTGTAATGACAACTTTCATTTTATGCTAATGAATAACTTCTATTTGGTCATTTATGTAATAAAGACTCGTTGACCGCGAAATTTGCACCAAAATGAGAAAAGTAGAAGTCGACAGTCATTTTCGTATAAGTATGTAAGTAAAATGAAAAAGAAATAATTTAATACAATAATTATGTCCTGGCGGGGAGGGGGCGTCAGTAAAACAGAAAAAAAAAACAATCAGCCGAACATAGTACCTACTTCCTCCTTTTTTTGAAGTCGGCAAAAATGATTGTGTACAATACTTTTTAGTCTTAGAAGCAACTTTCGGTATGAAAGTCCAAATTGCCTCTATTTTTGAAGCAGGTATGTCAGGATTTCCCAAGAATAAAACAGTCTGGTATTATTAAATAGCATGTTTAGTTGGAATGTAAACCACTAATATAATTCCGCTATGATTCAACAAACTAGTTATTTATCAAGTTTTAAACGGATGGCGGATCGTCATTATCAATCCATAATTTATTATGTAAATTGAAAAAATTGCATCACAAATTATTCAACCTTTTCTATGGCACGTATAAAATTATTATCTGGTGTTAAAATGGATTGTTTTTAATCAAAGTTTAATATGATGAAAACACTCGTAAGTACATAAAATAAATGCATTGTTTAGCGCATTCTTTAGCATAATATTATTATTAAAGTTATGTTAGTATTATGTTGCTTGCCTTGAATTTATATTACTAGCTGCGTTCCTGACTTCGGTTACACAGCTACTAAAATATGACATGAACATACATATACGTTTTTGTTATGCCATTTATATGATGTTATTATGTTTTCGGCTTACTCACGTAATTATTTGACGAGGAACTCGACTAGTTTCAAGCCCTACTAGAGGCTCATATTCATTAGTAGCATTTCGCGACCCGTGACGCGGCGACTATCGACTGTCAGTATCTATGGCTTGAAACTAGTCGAGTTCCTCGTCAAAAAATTATGTAACTTATTATGATTATGACCGTTTTTAGCAATTAAGATATATTAGATGTATTTTTGAGTGTTTCTGGCATCATGTAACTAAGTATAGCAGGGACTGATAATTAATTTATTCACACACTCACATTAACACAAGACAACACAAGCCAGGACAATAAGACAAAGGCTTTTATTTATTTAAATAGCTGTATTTGAGCCAAAAATTGTTTAATTGTGTATGTAGCTTACTATTTGTATTTATTCATACTTCTTTTAAAAAATACTAGAAAAACTGTCTAGCCACTTCGAATATTTGTAAGTGGCCAATTAAGGACCGGTATAAAATAGGTCCAGTAGTGGGATTGTACCGTGTTATGGCCAGCAAGTCCATGTCCACGCCTATTAATGCGTGAATCAGCTATCTAACGGTGCAAACTTGTTTAGGTAACAGGCGATGTTGCATCTATTTGCAAACAGATGTCCTAAACATTCCCCAAATACACAGTACAGTATTGATTTGTCTTATTTTAGTGATCTGCTCTATAGTCAGAATTTTAATTAGATTCCAGATTTGACAATAGCTACTGTCATTTTGTGAAATAATGATACCACATATAATAGTGTAGTGATGAACACAAAAATCGATAAACAATCAGTGTGTGTATTTTATAATAAATGTTAGAGAAAGTGACAGGATAGCTATAGCGATGACGGCGACATTTTATAAAATAACTTATTACCATAATACATATATCTGTTTTATTTGTCATGTTCCTTCATGATTGCATTTTTTTATTTATTTCACGCACAATTACAAAAGAAAAGTCTCAGATCGTTAATTAATCGTCAAAACTAAATTATCGGTTCAGAAATATTTAATTTCCTAAAATACTTAGTTTACGAGATTACAATTATAAACGAAAATAATCGATCCAGCAATATTGCATTTCCATATCGAATAATTTCGCTACGTCACTATTTAGTAATTGTCATAACGTTGCAACACTGAAATTGTCAAATCTGGAATCGAATTAAAATTCCGAGTATAGAATTGGTTTGTTTGACTTTTGTCATTTGTAAATTGGATTTATAGGTACCTTCAATATTACCTAAGGTTTAAGTAATAATTTAAACGTTAATGTGACACTGAAACTGAAAAAAAAATAGTTATTATTTCTGTGCAAAATATCTAAGAGCTCAGAACCTTTCACTGTCACCATGGAGGTGGGTATTGTCTTTACAAAGCTGTGCTACCTACCTACCTCACCCAAGAATACCTACATGTCAAGCACGAAGCGCGAGAGAAAATGTGTGGACATTAGCTTTCGCACAATTTCCGTTGAAATACGTGTATGTAGTACAAGTTATTTAGTAACACGCATTCGTTCGTGCGGACTCGTTCACAAACGGAAGACATTTGTAAATATGGTGGAGCGAGAAGCGATTTGCTGTTAGTGCTGTTACACCTTTATTGTTACGAAAGTTAATGGAAAGTTATCTGCGATACGACGGTAACAATTTAACAAACTATCGGTAAATCTTTACGGTCGGGGGACTCGGTACGAGGCAGTATTGTCGAACGTTCGTAAACAATATTAGGTAGGTATTACAATGATTAGGTACTGCAGCTGATATAACATCTCGATAATGTTACATAATACGTTCAGCTGCTTATTGTATGTTTTATGTTTTGATAAGTGCAGGTTATGGCTGTATTGTTTCATTGATACACGTTTAGGCACAACAGTGCCTAAACCTAAACCTAACTGAACTGTTGTTCAGTTAGGTTACCTCAGTTGGATTATTGAGTAAAATATTATGGTGTGAACATTTTACTTATAAGATCGTCATTGTCAACATAAACAATTCGTTTTCATTTAGTATAAATGTTAGTGTTTACCTATTATTGCAATGAGTAAAACAGTTACGAATAGTTTGCGGTTTTGGTGATGAATAAACTGAACTAGTTATGTATAAATGACGTTATTGACCAATAGTTTAGTGAGTAATGTTCTCGCAACTTTAGATATAGTCGTCTTGGCACAAGTTTTCTTAAAAAATGTGGTATATTTCTCAACGGAGCTCAGGTCCATATGGCGTCAGATTAACTTGAAAGTAGTTTAAACATATATCTACATTCACTTCCTCTCAACTTAAAGCAGTTTTATTTTTCAGTCGAAGCAAAGTACAGTCACTATAAAAATTGCAACGAATTAAAATATCGTAACTACAATTTGCGATGCAAATTGTAAAATAATGTAATTTCAACACAACGAGACAGGATATGAGTTCTCTTTACATACATACGAATATTATCAAGATTATAATTACAATTGAAGATTCTAAAATTGCTTTGTACTATGCTGTGTATACCTCGGTTGGATTGTTCTTAAGTAGATATTATCGGGTATTTAGTGCTTGGTACATTGTGAACATTACTCATGATTTATGCCCGCAAGGTGAACTAGTCTTTGTACTATTTATTAGCAAAGTTATGTCAAAGAATTATGGTGCTGATACTGGTAAAACCTAAGTTATTTAATACTTAGGTACTTAAACGTTTTAGAGTTAAGCAGAGATGAAATCACAAAAAAGAACCTTAATTCGTTCATGTATTAGAGCTAATTTAAAAAATCCATCCCCTAAATTTGGTCATACAAAAGTAGTCTCTAAACATTACAAATAAGGTCTAAAATATTAGTGGAAAGCGGTCACCGGTGACCGCTTAGGGATTTATGGGTTAAATAAACTAGAAACAGTTTTAATCACAGATAGGTAAGGTTTAAAGTTAAACGTAGGTATTATCAAAAAAGGGTTACTCAACCTACTTATAAAGGATTTGCGAGTTATTGAAAATGTTCTGGAATGATGTTATAAGCAAATTTATAACGCGTAGGTGTTTTAAGTTGGAGTAGAATTAAACCTCTAATGTGGGTCGAACGATCTAGAAATACAAATAAATTATCTCTGAAATGATGTAAACCATTAGTTTTGAATAAATAGATCTGTGTAAAGGTCACCTAATGTGTAACTTAATGATTTTACGAACTCATCGACCCGTTAAAGTACAATCACTTACTAAATTGAAATTAATCCATATTTAATTAAACGTTAATCACTTTTTGTATAAGCAAGACCTAGAATGCAATAACAACAAGATATTAATTACTTTAAATGTTCTTCGCGTTTTTACTGAGCAACTGTAACATTAGCAAATTATGAGCGTGCCTAATCTAGGTCATTACAAATATAGCGACGCTTTAAGTAAAATGTCTGAGAGAATATTTTAGTTCTGAGTTTTCTTAATATTTCTGGGGTTTTTACAAACAAAATATCGTTGCAAACAAGCAGAATAGCTGTTAGATCTCGTAGCAACTATAGCATAGATTTTGAGGGCCTTTATCCTCTTATCTGCCTCTTATCTATCTAATATGAGACACAATAGAAGACGCATTGTGTCTCGCGTTAATATTATCTATGTTAATACTAAAATATGTGTAAGTGTTTTTTCTTCTCTTCTAAATCTGCGCTTAAACCCACCAACAATAATCCCACACACGTGTTACAAAAATACTATAAACTAATACATTTGTGAGGTACGGGAAATTTTGTGATGTGTACCTGTCGCGTTGGGGTCCCTTTAGACCCTCTTCCGAACAGACGAGCCCTGATCCCCAGCTGCGGGCACGTTAGAATAGCGATTATGTATACGTATTTATTTACTCGTTATCGACAAAGGACACTCCTAGTAAAGGGACACCGCAAATAAATAAATATTATAGATACTAGTTGTGCATTGGACTTATTTTTTGACTAGTTATGATTGCCGACGATGGCGTCAGTTATGTCTTAGGTAGTCTAAAATATTGCTCGAGACTGAGGTCCAGGATAGTGCTCGTCATTGGTGATGATTTTTTACCCCTAAAACAATGGGTCTAAACAATATAGTGTGATATACCTTAAATGGTTTGTAACTCGCCCCTTTTGGCGCGGATCGTGGTCGTTTCCTATTTGTTAATAATGTCACTGGTGGCGGATGTCACGAGTACAGCTGCTATTGTTTCACCAACGTCAGTGTTTCCTTAGGGACGACACGACAGAACAACATACCTACAATTAGTTGCATCACGACATTTTCTATCCACTATTGTTTCGGAAATGCTTTTTTTTTCGAAATTGGAATTGTCAATGACTTACTACGTTCGTGAAGTCCATGTTTGTCTAAAATATTCATACCTACGTATGTGTAACCTATGTAAGTACAATGTACATAGTATGTAGCCAATGTGTCAAGTAAAGTAGTTCAGTAGACATGTTTACAAGACTAGATAATCAGAAGACAAAGCCTTTAGGAAACAATTTTTTTTTTTTTTTTTTAAGGGGGGAAAATCATCGAATGACTGCTCCCGCCTGGGTGAGGCGGAAGGGAGTGTCAGACTCTTACTGACTAAAAACCACCCCGTTCCTTCTCCTGCACGTCGAGCCGGAGCCCCGGTTACCCGTTAGGTTCTCCGCGACTCCGAATCGGCATCGGCCCTATTGGGCCCCATCTGTGGTGGTCTGATGGCTCTTTGAGGCGCGCGCGGAACGCGACGCGCCGTACGCTCGGGTCTGTTTCTGGTCGGACGGGGAGCCACCCATGCTCGCCGTCCGCAGGCCCGCGCTTACGGTGGCCGGAGATCGTCTCGCGATCCCCGACGCCCGGTGTGTCTTTCGCGATGGCTGGGTTGCGAGGAGGCAGCGCTTCGCTGCCTCACGCGTCCCGCCTCCTCCTTAGCCAGCATGACTGCTTCGCAAAAGGAGGAGACGGCCTCCCAATCCCTCTCGCTCCGCATCATGGCCTGCACTAGGCCCGGACGCGAGAGGTCGCCATCGCCGATCACTTCCCTGAGGGCACGGCGGTGCTCAGCCCACGCAGGGCATTCTCCCACTGTGTGTTCCACCGTGTCCTCAGGGCGGTCCTCGCAGTGATGACACCCGGGCGTTTCCTCCCGCCCCATCAGACACAGGTACCTCCCGAAACTTCCATGTCCGGTGAGGACCTGCGTCAGGCGGTAGGTGAGGACGCCGTAGCGTCTCTCAAGCCACTCCTCAAAGAGGGGACTTACCGCTGCAATGGCAGCGAGCCCAGCCCCCGGTTGCGACAGTCGTTGCTGCCATTCCGCCATGAGATCGCGCCGGAGCTCATCCCGCCACGCACTTATTTGGCGCGGCAGCGGAGTTTCGCCCCGGCGACGTGCCTCCGCGCGCATGTTATGCACGCGCGCGAGCACCTTCGCCTCCAGATCCCACGGCGGTAAACCGGCAAGGAGGTTCGCCGACTCCCCAGAGATCGTGCGGTATCCGCGGATCATTCGGATCGCCATGACCCTCTGTGACATGAGCAGCGTCCGAGCAGGACGCCGCAACAAGTTCGGCGCCCAAACAGGGGCGCCGTAGAGGGCCATGGACCGCACGACCCCGGCGTACAACCTCCGGCAGGAGGCGTTTGGCCCCCGAGGTTGGGGAGGATGCGTTTAAACGCAGCCCCCGCCCTCGCCAACTTTGGAGCCAAACGTCGAAAGTGCTCCACGAAGTTCCACCGACTGTCGAGGACGAGTCCCAGGTACTTCATCGTCGTCTCGACGCCGATGGTAACCCCTCCCGCCGTTATTTGGGACCCACCCGGAGGTGGCGCGTTCCCGCGGCCATGAAAACACATGGCCTCGGACTTGTGGAGCGCCACCTCGAGTCCCAACTGCCGGATTCTCTCAACGACTGTCGCAACCGCTGTCGCCATTAAGTCGGCCGCCGCCTGGTGCGACCTCCCGTGCGCTAGCACCAGCGTGTCGTCGGCGTAGCATATTGTGCTAACGCCGTTCGGGAGGTCGGTGCGCAGCACCCAGTCATATCCGATGTTCCACAGGAGCGGCCCCAGAACCGAACCCTGTGGAACACCGCGTGACATCTCTCGCCGGTTCCACTCGCCCCGGTGACCGGGGTAAATGACGGACCTGTCCGTCAGATATGCCTCGATTACACGACGGAGGTAGGTAGGCACCCGATGATACCGGAGTGCCTCCAAAATGCAGCTCCAGGGCAGGGAGTTAAAGGCGTTGGCGATGTCCAGAGACACCGCCACTACGACCTTACCCCTGGACACTGCAGTCCCCGTCGTCCGGTCCCTAACGCGCATGATGGCGTCCACCGTGGAGCGCCCTCTGCGGAAGCCGAACTGGCCGTCCGACAGGTCCGGCCCAATGTCCGTCAGGTGCGCGACGAGGCGGTTCGAAATGACTCTTTCGAAGACTTTCCCCACCTCGTCGAGCAGCACTATGGGCCGGTATGCGGACGGAGAGTCCGCAGGGCGCCCCGTCTTCCGCACGAGGACCAGTTTGCCCGCTTTCCAGAGAAGCGGGAACTGGCCTCTCTCCAAGCATGCGCTGTAGAGACCGATTAATCGAGGCCCGAGAGCCTCTGAGGCCAGGACCCATGCTTTGCCATGCAAGCCGTCGGGTCCTGGGGCGGTGTTCTTGGCGCCCATCCGGCGCACCGCCGCTCTCAGTTCTGCCTCGGTCACCTCTGGGACGATGTCGTCGTCGTCGTCGCTGTAGCCCGCGTCGGGCACCGCAGGGGGCGGAGTCATATACGGAGGGGTGAACCCCTCCACAGTCGAGGGAACAGGGTGCCAATCACCTCCTCCAAGACTTCTGGCCGGAGACTCTGGGTGAGCGGGGAGCCCAAGCGCGGAGCTTGTCGCGTACCATCCGGTACGGGCGTCCCCACGGATCTCTGTCCAGAGTCCCCAGCATCTCTCGGCGGGCCACCTCCTTGGCCCGCAATATCTCCACCTTGAGGAGGGCCTTGGCCGCCCTGTATCCCTCGTACAACTCCGCCTCTCTCGCCTCCGCATTCGGAGGACGGATGCGGCGCCTGCGGTGCCTAGTGTACTGGCGTCGCGCAGCAGTGCACGCCTTGCGTAACGCCGCCAGCTCCTGTGACCACCAGTACACCTGGCGCTTTTGCTGCCTTGATCGGATCCGGGGCATCGCCACGTCACAAATCCTGGACATGGCGTCCTGGAGCCACTTAGCCTCATCGTCGATGTCGGCAGGCCTGACCGGTGGTATCACCCAGGCCTGCACGATAGCGGCTTCCAGGAGCAGCTCCCGGTCCAGCTGTTTCAGCGCCCAACGCGGACCACATGGGGCCTGTCTGACCGGCGGGTCTGCGGACTCGGCAGAGACGTCGAACCGGATATACCGGTGGTCAGAGTACGTCTCCACCTCCTCCATGACGCGCCAGTCAACAATACGCGGTGACAGAGCAGGGCTGGCGAACGAAATGTCCACCACCGACTCGCCCTGCATCCGTACACACGTGGGGACAGAACCCCGGTTCAGGACGACTAGGCCTGTCTCAAGGGCCCAGTCTTCCACCATCCCTCCCCGGACGTCGGTGAACCGGGAACCCCAAGCCAAGTTTTTGGCATTGAAGTCCCCGAGGACGAGCACGGGGAGGGAACGGAACCCGACGACGACGGTGACCAACTCCCTCAAGGAGTTGTGGAACTCGGCGAGAGTTCGGTTCGGAGAGAAGTACACGCCCACCACAGCGAGCTCTCCGAACCGTGCTGCGACACAACCCCGACCTCTTTGAGCAGCCTCAAGAGTCGGGGTACCGGCGGCGGCCGACGAGATGATGGTCACCGAGCCGTCCAGGTCCGCCACCCAGTGACCCCTGGGCGGGACAAAGTACGGCTCGGAGACCACGGCGACGTTGATCGACCACTGCGCCATGCTCTGGAGCAGGAGATCCTGAGCAGCGGCGCAGTGGTTGATGTTCGCCTGGAGGAGGCGGAATGGAGCCATTATTGACAGTCCATTCCGACCTCCTCAGTGGCGGCAGCGGCGACTGCGGTGGCAGTGGCGGCGGCGGCGGAAACGACGGGGGCGGCGGAGGGCCTACTTTTGCCCTTGGATTTGGCAGGAGGGGAGCAGCCCTTGCTCCCGACCCGGTGATTGGCCAGCTTGCCAGCCGCCGCACATGCGTTGCAGTGCAGCGGGGCATTGCACGAGCCGGCCTTGTGACCGGGCCGACCGCAGCGGAAGCAACAGTCGCTGCGGTCCACCTCCGAGGTGCATTTGACACTCACGTGCTCCCCCACGTGACAGCGGTAGCACCTCAGAGGCCGGGTCTCGAGCAGCTTGACCTGCGCCGAGACCCATCCCACCAAGAGCCTTTTGCCCTCCTTCAGCTTCTTGGCCGCTGTAACGGGGCAGCTGACCACCACCGTGCGCAGCCCCGAATTATCCGGACGGATGGCGCCCACCCTGACCTGGTCAGCAGGGCACCCTCCCGTCCTGGCCACAGCGGCCACCACCTCGCTCTCCGTTACGGAGTCGTCCAGGCCCAAAATCCTGACATCCAGGCATTTGGTGGGCCTGGACACGCGGGCCTCGTCCGCACCGAGGCACGCCCTAAGCCTCTCGGCCAGGGCGTCGGCCGATGGGCCGCTGGTCGCGCCGGGGACCTCCAAGAGACGGGCTCCAGTGGCAGTCACTTTGACTGCAAACCCGTCCGGGGCCCCGAACTCCGCAGGAGTCACCGCCCCCTTGAGCTTGGCGAGGACGTCGCCGTAGGTAACGCCCCTATTGACCGCTTCCGGCTGTAGGGTGATGACCACAGCCGCGGTCTTAGGGGCGAGGAGCAAGGCAGCAGCGCGTTTCTCCCTGCGCTGCTGCTGCCGTCGCTGCCGCTGCGCCTTCTTGCGGCGCTTCCGGCCCTCCCTGGCGACTCTCCTCGCCTCGCCGGCGATCTGCCACCCGCCGCCGTCCTCCGCTCGCGGGGCGGGTTCCACCACCGCTGTCGCAACTCCAGCCTGCCGGGCTGGAGTGCCTCTCCTCTTTTTCGCCCCGCGGGTGCAGGCGCCGTCGGCGCAGCTGGGGTCTGCGTCGACGGGGGCGCCGAGGCCCTCGCTGGGGCAGCCGGTCGCGCCTTTGCCGGCGGTTGGGTGCTGCGGCTAGCCTGACCCGAGGTCGAAGGTTTGGCCGCAGCGGCCGCGTACGAGCGCGGGGTCGCAGGGGCGACCTGTCTCACTGCGAGCGGGGGCGAAGAAGACGACCCTCCAGAGCGTCAAAACGCTGCTGGAAGGCAGCCATTTCGCGCCGCAATAGTCCGACAACGTCGGACTCCGCCGGGGGGTGGGAGCGACCGTCACGAGCGGCGGCGAGCTCAGCCCTGGTCGTCCGCAGCTCGGCCTCCAGTGCCGCATTGGAGGCCGCCAAGCGCGCCATCTCCCGCCGCATCTCCACCAGCTCTCGGTGCACCCCCTCAGCGGTGGGCACACCATACCGCTGTGAGGCCTCCTTCATTATGGTGGCCTCTGCTGTTTTGAGGAGGGCGGTCCTAGCAGGCTGGTATTTGGTCATAGCCAGCCTACGGAGCTCCTCCATGATGATTTGGAGGAAGCCCCCGGAATCGCCCTCGCTCCCGTAACCGCGCTCGCCCTCCGACATCTCAACGCCGGACATCTCCGCTGCGGAGGACTCTGAGCGGGCAGCGCTCGAAAGAGCCCTGCCCTCCGCAGCCAGTTGCCCGGCTGACTCCGCGCAGGCAGCAGTTCCCAGTTTTCGGCGACCGCTGCTCTTCCCGCCCCTACCCCGCGCCGCCGTGGGGACTTTAGGGGGAGGCGCCTCCTGCGCGCCGGAGGACGGGGACAAAGTGTCCTCCTCCAATCTGGGACGCTTAAACGTCCCCGTAGCGCGGCGGCGTGAGCCTTTCGAGCTCACGCTCAGCCGCTCCGCTAATGACGTGTCGGACTCAGAGTCCGACCCCGTCCGAACTGATGCCCGTGTGTGGGGCTCACTAGACAAAGCCAGCGTCTCCCCACGGGCGCCAGAGCCCCTTGGGCTCTCCCCTACCTCGGCAGCAGGCGAGCCAAGCTCACCCGCACTCTCCTCCTCGTCTTGTGGTTTTTTATTTTTGTTGTTCAACTCCATAAAGTTCCCACGAGTATGGGGGAAATAAACGGTCCACCCAGGCAGTGCCCCCTGTACCTGGGTAAGTGAAAATTTGTCTCCCAACTAGAGGGTCCACTGGTCCCCTAGCTGGGGGTGCGCTCGCGACTGACACCACTCCTCAGCCATGCATACCCTCGCCGCGCACCAGAACTTAGTATTGGAGGAATTTTTTATAGAGGTTATCTTCCTCGCGGTCCGGGCGACCAAGCCAAGACCCTCGTCCCGTTCAGAGTCACAAAACATGACCGTGACCTCCTTACGGATTACGATATCGACGGCTGCAATCGGGGACAGCTTGTGTCCCGATGCTGCTCGCTGGCAGGGTGAGTGCACAACGAGCACCGCCCTTGCCTCTCCGCCACGCTCTCTGCTAAGCTCAGAGAGACAGGCGGAGAAACGCCCCACGGAAGCGCGGGCCATGAGCACACAGCCCGCCGCCTCCAGAACCCTATCGGGTTCGCCCGCCCAGTCCAGAAGTCTGCTGCGGGCGACAGTCACTCCAACCCTATCACCCCCGCTAGGGAGACTGTCGCCCGCACCCAGGGTGCACCACGGGGAGGTCTTCTGGCACCGCACCCCTTAGGAAACAATTGAAGGCGTGTTATCCGAATAATGGCGATTTGGGCCACTCCTGGTTCACGTAGTGCAAAGTATTGTATCGCAGTGATTCGGTATTGTTCCGCCCGCGCCCCGTCTGGTACGTCTCGTGACCTCCTTACAGCCTCACCCCACTTCACACAATCAACGGTTTCGAGCACTTTACCTATTCGATGTGTAAAACATGCGCGTACGCCGCCCGACTCAAGTAGTACGACTTCACTGACTTACTACCTAGCTGTATAATTTAAACGAACTTTCATTGCACCTAAATACCAAAGCCCAGAGAATTCTTAAAGAAGTTTCAAATCCACAATGGTGCAGATCTTATTTAATGCTGACTGCGTGAATGCGTACGAGCTCACTGAGTCGTGTAAAACCAAGTTCATATAATTGAACCAAAAGTTACTGTTTATAAAGTGTAACAATTTGTTAGGTAGACACTGAAAATATTCGCTTGTTTCCGTTACACATAGTTTACTCGCACATATCGTTAATTAATTTACATTTTATAACCACATTACATAAGAACAGTTAAATCGAGGTGTGAATTGATTTTGTACATTCAACGATGCGGAACAGATTACGTTACATACGATTCTGATATAACTGTTCGGGTTTGCTCTGAAAATGAGTGGGTGGTTACCATAATCTATAAACAAAGGTAGCGATTGTTAAATCAAACGAGTGATTTCCGCGTATCAGGGTGCCGTGTGACGGTGTGACAGCGTCAAGTAGAAAGGTATTTAGACAGTTAATGCGGGCAGCCCGTTGTCCTCGGCCGACTCGTCCAGCTAGTCGGCCCGGCACACAGCCTCCGATAACTTTGTACCGATATCGACCGGCAGCTTTTGATGGACCTATTCAATTAGGTACGACGTGCATCCGCATTCACCCCAGCGACCGACGACGACAAATATTACAAAACGTATAATTATAAATGATGAATATTTGGGGTCCAGTTTATTCGAAATACGCTAGCGATACAGTAAATTATGGAAATAACTTGTATAAACAAATCGTCAATGTTTTACCAAATATTTGCATCGAGATTCGTAACACAGGTAGGTTTGTTGATTCCATAACATGTACAATATCTATTGAGATGAATATTGAATATGCGATGACGATGATCATCTAATTAGGACCACCTCGGTCAACGCTTGTGGTTAAAACGGTCAAAATACACTAAAACAGTTAGATAGATCCTAAAATATTTTGGGACCGTTATTGATTTAATTCACTATGTCATTTTCAGTTTGAAAAAAGGCAATTAAAGTGGAGATGGGAATCTGCTCGGTCGAGAACTTGTTTTTCTCGATGTGTTGCACTGTTAACCCGTTCCGCGCAGGTGTCGCCGTGGCTACCAAGGCGCCAAGTAAGCGAGTGGCTAAAACACAGGAAGAACCAATCACGATTCGCAATCGACATGATGTAATAACTTTAATATTCTAACAATTTAGTTAACGATCAACTTCCTGCCGTTTAGTAGTAGTTTACTTAAAACAGTACATTACCTAGTCTAGTAGGTATCTATTAAATTACTTATTTACTAAGAATGTCAGTGGTTTTGAAACATGTCGGTAATATTTCATTCACAAATTTTTTCCTCAGACATTCGACTGTTACTTTTACCTATTGATTTAAGTATGCTGAGAATATGTTTCTATTGTAGCGAACTTATGAGATTTATAGATACTAAAATAAATGTTCATTCATTTCTAGTTTTAGTGCAAATGTTTGTTTATTTTTATTGATCTACTGAACAAAGTTTAAACTTTAATATTTAAAAAACGTTATACAGGAAGTATCAAGTAGCCTATATTTAAAATTACAGGTACAGTTTATATAAAATCATATAAAAAGCGCGGTTTCCCGTGAACAGGAGTAATGAGGCTGCAACCCGACTCCTGCGTCCGTGGCTCGACACCCGACACTCGAGAGAAACGATTACTTGCTGCGCACCTTGCCACAATGTTCCTGTTATTAACCACTCTTAAGAGCCCCGTATAATTTATATTACGATTATTAATAATTGTTATCATTCAATTCAATTACATCTATAACAGGTAATTACAGGTACATAACAGTCATTTTCACAATTCGGTGCGATTTGAATCATATGAGACTGCTAGGGTTAACAACGCTGACCGCTACCGGAGCCCGTCTTTTGGAGGTCCCCGGCGCGACCAGCGGCCCATCGGCCGACGCCCTGGCCGAGAGGCTTAGGGCGTGCCTCGGTGCGGACGAGGCCCGCGTGTCCAGGCCCACCAAATGCCTGGATGTCAGGATTCTGGGCCTGGACGACTCCGTCACGGAGAGTGAGGTGGTGGCCGCTGTGGCCAGGACGGGAGGGTGCCCTGCTGACCAGGTCAGGGTGGGCACCATACGTCCGGACAACTCGGGGCTGCGCACGGTGGTGGTGAGCTGCCCCGTCACAGCGGCCAAAACATTAAAGGAGGGCAAAAGGCTCTTGGTGGGATGGGTCTCGGCGCAGGTCAAGCTGCTCGAGACCCGGCCTCTGAGGTGCTACCGCTGTCACGTGGGGGAGCACGTGAGTGTCAAATGCACCTCGGAGGTGGACCGCAGCGACTGTTGCTTCCGCTGCGGTCGGCCCGGTCACAAGGCCGGCTCGTGCTCTGCCCCGCTGCACTGCAATTCATGTGCGGCGGCTGGCAAGCCGGCCAATCACCGGGTCGGGAGCAAGGGCTGCTCCCCTCCCGCCAAACCCAAGGGCAAAAGTAGGCCCTCCGCTGCCCCCGTCGTCTCCGCCGCCGCCGCCGCCACTGCCGCCGCAGTCGCCGCTGCCGCCACTGAGGAGGTTAGGATGGACTGCCAATAATGGCTCCATTCCGCCTCCTCCAGGCGAATATCAACCACTGCGCCGCTGCTCAGGATCTCCTGCTCCAGAGCATGGCGCAGTGGTCGATCAACGTCGCCGTGGTCTCCGAGCCGTACTTTGTCCCGCCCAGGGATCACTGGGTGGCGGACCTGGACGGCTCGGTGACCATCATCTCGTCGGCCGCCGCCGGTACCCCGGCTCTTGAGGCTGCTCAAAGAGGCCGGGGTTGTGTCGCAGCACGGTTCGGAGAGCTCGCTGTGGTGGGCGTGTACTTCTCTCCGAACCGAACTCTCGCCGAGTTCCACAACTCCTTGAGGGAGTTAGTCACCGTCGTCGTCGGGTTCCGTTCCCTCCCCGTGCTCGTCCTCGGGGACTTCAACGCCAAAAACTTGGCTTGGGGTTCCCGGTTCACCGACGTCCGGGGTAGGATGGTGGAAGACTGGGCCCTTGAGACGGGCCTAGTCGTCCTGAACCGGGGTTCTGTCCCCACGTGCGTGCGGATGCAGGGCGAGTCGGTGGTGGACATCTCGTTCGCCAGCCCTGCTCTGTCACCGCGTATTGTTGACTGGCGCGTCATGGAGGAGGTGGAGACGTACTCCGACCACCGGTATATCCGGTTCGACGTCTCCGCCGAGTCCGCAGACCCGCCGGTCAGACAGGCCCCATGTGGCCCGCGTCTATTTGTTAATAATGTCACTGGTGGCGGATGTCACGAGTACAGCTGCTATTGTTTCACCAACGTCAGTGTTTCCTTAGGGACGACACGACAGAACAACATACCTACAATTAGTTGCATCACGACATTTTCTATCCACTATTGTTTCGGAAATGCTTTTTTTTTCGAAATTGGAATTGTCAATGACTTACTACGTTCATGAAGTCCATGTTTGTCTAAAATATTCATACCTACGTATGTGTAACCTATGTAAGTACAATGTACATAGTATGTAGCCAATGTGTCAAGTAAAGTAGTTCAGTAGACATGTTTACAAGACTAGATAATCAGAAGACAAAGCCTTTAGGAAACAATTGAAGGCGTGTTATCCGAATAATGGCGATTTGGGCCACTCCTGGTTCACGTAGTGCAAAGTATTGTATCGCAGTGATTCGGTATTGTTCCGCCCGCGCCCCGTCTGGTACGTCTCGTGACCTCCTTACAGCCTCACCCCACTTCACACAATCAACGGTTTCGAGCACTTTACCTATTCGATGTGTAAAACATGCGCGTACGCCGCCCGACTCAAGTAGTACGACTTCACTGACTTACTACCTAGCTGTATAATTTAAACGAACTTTCATTGCACCTAAATACCAAAGCCCAGAGAATTCTTAAAGAAGTTTCAAATCCACAATGGTGCAGATCTTATTTAATGCTGACTGCGTGAATGCGTACGAGCTCACTGAGTCGTGTAAAACCAAGTTCATATAATTGAACCAAAAGTTACTGTTTATAAAGTGTAACAATTTGTTAGGTAGACACTGAAAATATTCGCTTGTTTCCGTTACACATAGTTTACTCGCACATATCGTTAATTAATTTACATTTTATAACCACATTACATAAGAACAGTTAAATCGAGGTGTGAATTGATTTTGTACATTCAACGATGCGGAACAGATTACGTTACATACGATTCTGATATAACTGTTCGGGTTTGCTCTGAAAATGAGTGGGTGGTTACCATAATCTATAAACAAAGGTAGCGATTGTTAAATCAAACGAGTGATTTCCGCGTATCAGGGTGCCGTGTGACGGTGTGACAGCGTCAAGTAGAAAGGTATTTAGACAGTTAATGCGGGCAGCCCGTTGTCCTCGGCCGACTCGTCCAGCTAGTCGGCCCGGCACACAGCCTCCGATAACTTTGTACCGATATCGACCGGCAGCTTTTGATGGACCTATTCAATTAGGTACGACGTGCATCCGCATTCACCCCAGCGACCGACGACGACAAATATTACAAAACGTATAATTATAAATGATGAATATTTGGGGTCCAGTTTATTCGAAATACGCTAGCGATACAGTAAATTATGGAAATAACTTGTATAAACAAATCGTCAATGTTTTACCAAATATTTGCATCGAGATTCGTAACACAGGTAGGTTTGTTGATTCCATAACATGTACAATATCTATTGAGATGAATATTGAATATGCGATGACGGAGCCCGTCTTTTGGAGGTCCCCGGCGCGACCAGCGGCCCATCGGCCGACGCCCTGGCCGAGAGGCTTAGGGCGTGCCTCGGTGCGGACGAGGCCCGCGTGTCCAGGCCCACCAAATGCCTGGATGTCAGGATTCTGGGCCTGGACGACTCCGTCACGGAGAGTGAGGTGGTGGCCGCTGTGGCCAGGACGGGAGGGTGCCCTGCTGACCAGGTCAGGGTGGGCACCATACGTCCGGACAACTCGGGGCTGCGCACGGTGGTGGTGAGCTGCCCCGTCACAGCGGCCAAAACATTAAAGGAGGGCAAAAGGCTCTTGGTGGGATGGGTCTCGGCGCAGGTCAAGCTGCTCGAGACCCGGCCTCTGAGGTGCTACCGCTGTCACGTGGGGGAGCACGTGAGTGTCAAATGCACCTCGGAGGTGGACCGCAGCGACTGTTGCTTCCGCTGCGGTCGGCCCGGTCACAAGGCCGGCTCGTGCTCTGCCCCGCTGCACTGCAATTCATGTGCGGCGGCTGGCAAGCCGGCCAATCACCGGGTCGGGAGCAAGGGCTGCTCCCCTCCCGCCAAACCCAAGGGCAAAAGTAGGCCCTCCGCTGCCCCCGTCGTCTCCGCCGCCGCCGCCGCCACTGCCGCCGCAGTCGCCGCTGCCGCCACTGAGGAGGTTAGGATGGACTGCCAATAATGGCTCCATTCCGCCTCCTCCAGGCGAATATCAACCACTGCGCCGCTGCTCAGGATCTCCTGCTCCAGAGCATGGCGCAGTGGTCGATCAACGTCGCCGTGGTCTCCGAGCCGTACTTTGTCCCGCCCAGGGATCACTGGGTGGCGGACCTGGACGGCTCGGTGACCATCATCTCGTCGGCCGCCGCCGGTACCCCGGCTCTTGAGGCTGCTCAAAGAGGCCGGGGTTGTGTCGCAGCACGGTTCGGAGAGCTCGCTGTGGTGGGCGTGTACTTCTCTCCGAACCGAACTCTCGCCGAGTTCCACAACTCCTTGAGGGAGTTAGTCACCGTCGTCGTCGGGTTCCGTTCCCTCCCCGTGCTCGTCCTCGGGGACTTCAACGCCAAAAACTTGGCTTGGGGTTCCCGGTTCACCGACGTCCGGGGTAGGATGGTGGAAGACTGGGCCCTTGAGACGGGCCTAGTCGTCCTGAACCGGGGTTCTGTCCCCACGTGCGTGCGGATGCAGGGCGAGTCGGTGGTGGACATCTCGTTCGCCAGCCCTGCTCTGTCACCGCGTATTGTTGACTGGCGCGTCATGGAGGAGGTGGAGACGTACTCCGACCACCGGTATATCCGGTTCGACGTCTCCGCCGAGTCCGCAGACCCGCCGGTCAGACAGGCCCCATGTGGCCCGCGTTGGGCGCTGAAACAGCTGGACCGGGAGCTGCTCCTGGAAGCCGCCATCGTGCAGGCCTGGGTGATACCACCGGTCAGGCCTGCCGACATAGACGATGAGGCCAAGTGGCTCCAGGACGCCATGTCCAGGATCTGTGACGTGGCGATGCCTCGGATCCGGTCGAGGCAACAAAAGCGCCAGGTGTACTGGTGGTCGCAAGAGCTAGCAGCTCTACGCAAGGCGTGCACTGCTGCGCGACGCCAGTACACTAGGCACCGCAGGCGCCGCATCCGTCCTCCTAATGCGGAGGCGAGAGAGGCGGAGTTGTACGAGGTATACAGGGCGGCCAAGGCCCTCCTCAAGGTGGAGATATTGCGGGCCAAGGAGGAGGCCCGCCGAGAGATGCTGGGGACTCTGGACAGAGATCCGTGGGGACGCCCGTACCGGATGGTACGCGACAAGCTCCGCGCTTGGGCTCCCCCGCTCACCCAGAGTCTCCGGCAAGAAGTCTTGGAGGAGGTGATTGGCACCCTGTTCCCTCGACTGTGGAGGGGGTTCACCCCTCCGTATATGACTCCGCCCCCTGCGGTGCCCGACGCGGGCTACAGCGACGACGACGACGACATCGTCCCAGAGGTGACCGAGGCAGAATTGAGAGCGGCGGTGCGCCGGATGGGCGCCAAGAACACCGCCCCAGGACCCGACGGCCTGCATGGCAAGGCATGGGTCCTGGCCTCAGAGGCTCTCGGGCCTCGATTGATTGGTCTCTACAGCGCATGTCTGGAGAGAGGCCAGTTCCCGCTTCTCTGGAAAGCGGGAAAACTGGTCCTCGTGCGGAAGACGGGGCGCCCTGCGGACTCTCCGTCCGCGTACCGGCCCATAGTGTTGCTCGACGAGGTGGGGAAAGTCTTCGAAAGAATCATTTCGAACCGCCTCGTCGCGCACCTGACGGACATTGGGCCGGACTGTTCAAGTGATTTTTACTACACATACACTAACCTACATAGCGTTAAAGTACGTTTTTCATTATCTATACCTTGTCAAACGAGAGGGGTGTGCGTGAGAAGTGGCCCTTATAAAAGAGTTCAACGCACGGTGTATGCTTTGTATGTACTCAGTGGCGCGAATCGTAGCCTACCTCTAGATCCCTAACGGACGTACCCATAGGTACTGGGCACTGGACAGGGTGGCATCTAACTGTCAATGTGTTAATCGCAGGTATCGAGTGAGTGGCTGAATTAATTCACTGTCACATGTGGACATGTAGGTCAGGTGCATGTATTCAAGCAATAGTTACCCATGGAGTTGTAATTAAAGGTCCACTAATTGATATTTCTAAGTTAAATACATATATTTACCAGCTACGTCCGGAACATTTCATTTATAAATGTGTTAAACCGTGTGGGCGATCGCTTGGTTAATTACTTGGATTACTTTAATGCAGCTTGAAACAAGTTTTGAGTATGTGTACTTGTTCTCACGGCACTTTACGACTGGCTACACTCATCATATATCATAACTAAGTATAGGGCACTATCCTAGTACCCCCTGCCTACATCAATTATTTCAAAAAGGTTGCGCAAAGGTTGCGAGTGACGTGTCGCGCCCACACTACAATACGGATACAGAGACATAATAGGTAGGTATGCAAATAAACTCACCTATCGAGGGCGACACGAGCTCCGGAGACAATCCTGCGTCCCCTGGCGACCACTATGTGGGGCACTGCACTGACCAGACGAAAAGAAATCACAACAATAACACTTTCATAGAACACTCACTGTACACCATGGAGTCGCAATGAAGACGAGCTCAACTGTTCTTGTTCAACGCTAAGATCAGAGAGGCACTGTGTTACGTGTATCAGTATTTAGCACATATGCGACAGAATACGCGGCGATAATGCATTTTGATGTTTCGGAGGCATTGCCTCGTTCGGAAGCGAACGCGACGCAAATGTCAGACACAGGCGGTGCGCAAGCGCAGAGTCGCCCGCGCCCAGCTGCGTGACGTCACTGTGGTATTCAAAATGGCGGCTGGAATTCGAGAGCCTACATGTAGTGGTAGCAAAACAACCAGTTTGCGCTCGTCGCGTCGCACCGCGCGTCTGATTGTGTTACTCGACACCCACTTGATTATTGTTTTCTGTTTTTTACATCTATAATTTTGCCATTATATTTGACGAGTACCCTAGTCCGAGTCTCTTCGAGCTAATTAAGGTTTATGTATGTTAAATGCTTTGAGTAAAGCAAATGCACTATTAATTTGTCTCATTTTTAGAAATACTTAATAGTGGGAATCTAAAACATTTACATGCTAATGCTTAAACAAAAATACGTTGAAGTACCTATGTAGGTATGTACAGAATTAACGTTTTCACGAAGAGATCACGAAACTACCATAAACAATGTTTCATACGCTTAACTAGTTCTGTTAACAGTGGTAAGTGTGTCAAGTCGTGGGCAATTTGTATGGATCCCAGGAAATATGGGGGGTGACATGACGTCACAAGTTACCAACTCCGCTCTAAGCGACACCTACTTGTGTTGACAAACTGCACTAAAGCTGGAGCTGAGAACTTGCCCGACTTACATGCCAGTTTAGAACACGTACAACCGTTTAATTGTGGTATTACGTGCATAAATAAACACCTTTGTAAGGCGCCACTACTCGACAGCATTCGGGATACATGTTTACTTTTGTTAAATTCTTGATATAATTTTCTATTGCATATCTAACTACATACATAGCTTACTGCTTAGTCCAGTTTGTCCTTAAATAGATAAACTAAGTATACAGTTTATAATAGAAATTTTTCACAATTAATAATATTCATAAGAGCATTTTCCTAAAGATTAAATCATCCATGATGATTTTTAGCCACTCAGTACGTTGGCCCCTTTCACTGTCACGAGACAGCTCTCTTCTTTCTCTCTCACTCGGGAACAAGTGAGAAGGATGCAACATAAGGCTTTGTATGCACTTCTATTACCGCATTTAACGTTTAGTCAACGTCGGTTCGGTGCCGAGTCGGAAACTCGGAACTGGGCCACAAGTTAGTAAACTCGTGTTTTTAACGCGTCAACGGTTAGTTCGTGATAAGGGGATTTATTGGAAATGCATATCCGTATGTAATTTATATTGGCGAAGTGATCTGTATAATATTTTAGATTGCAGTGTATGTTTAAAGATAGTTTGTAGGTTTCTAGATATATGATTATGAACTAGGTCTATGGATCTCGTGTAATGAAATGTACAGATATTAGTTACCGATGCGCGATTAAATCTTAACGTTCTCAAATATAACATATTGGTTAACGTAATTTTCTTATTCATAGTAGTTAACCAATTATGGTTACACACATCTAAATCTTGGAAGTAGAAAGAGTTACAGGTAATAGATCCTCGTACTATTCTTAACTGAGAGAAACTAGACACCCACTGAGGTAAAAACGACGTGGGTGCATTTACCGATGCACTTACAGGTTAACATTACACAAAATTACTAGAATACACTCCTTATGTGATTCCACTACACAATAACCGTGCAGAAAACTCGATGTTTTTATTCAAAATGTCGAAAAAGTCTCATATTTTTTAATGTAACTCTAGTAAGTAAAGAGCAAATGTTATTTCAGTTTCATGCAAGCTTAGTGCAAGTTCATAATGTTTAGTAGGTGTACAGTTTGTGCTTAGTTCTTGGAGAGTTTACACAGACCTGCTAAGACCGCCGCTAGCCGTGTTTATTATGTCTACAACTAGATCAAGAGCTACTACCACTACTCAGTCTACTGTAATTGAATCAATGTGAATTTCATTAATTGGTTTATTAATTGCACGGAGCCGCTGAAGGCAGGTCGCTTCCAACTAGCCCATCTGGAAGTCATTGGGGGAGGCCTATAGATATCTTGTGGCTGATACGAATTGGTTAATTCTTAAAATGAATACACAAAGAAAACCAAAAACCATGTTTAATTATGTATTACTTATTTACTATTATATTTGCTAAAATACCGTAATATTAAAATGGAAAGGTGTAGCAAATCATTTCCATGTCACATATTGTTCATTGTGCTATATTTCTCTATGTTCGATTGATTAAAAATCTTTATTCTGCGTGTCATCGTATGGATTCTAAAAACCAGACAATGAGTGATCAAAAACACATAGTGACATGACATTTTTATCATTAAAAAGAGTTAGTAACTTTCGAAAAACCGGATGACGATAATTCTAGCTTAGAATTAGTAGTCAAGTGATTGATGTAAGTAGGTAAGTGGTATTTAGTGTGACTGTAAAGTATAAGTGCGTACGCATTATCACGCGATCGTGTCTACTCATTACGAATTGCGTTTACGCATGTATACGTATGTACGTACGTAAGTGGTATAGTGTAGTTTTGTTTGTTGTTTAATAATGTGCGTGATATAAAAGGTGTACACAAAAACAATGTGCTTTAGTACGAGTTTGTTTTACGTACGAGTATGCATTCCTCTGATTGGCCAGCTCCAATGAACCAACCAATCAGATTTCGATTACTTGAAACGTAAAACAAAACAAATTCGTACTAAGGCCTATGCTGGTATTCTAAAAACGAAGCTGCTGTGTTACGTAGAACTGGTTTTATATTTACTAAAAAATGGACTGTATCTAATTGGATGCCATTTATTATTTTTCTCCTTTGATAAACCGATGTGACCGAAATCTTTTCTGGTATCAGTCAACACATCTACATAAATACATTCTAATATTTATTTTATGTTATAGATATACAAATTTTAATGAAGATAAATTGGAAAAACGGCGTCTTATCTGAGTAAAAACATCTGCACACAGTTCCATAACAAAAACTAAAGCAGTTTGGCGTTATTTTTGGACTAGATATTAAGTCAAAACTACAAAGTTTACGGTTAGTTTTTACATTTTGTCATTAATTATTTTTTTTAGATAAAAACTTGTTCTAGACACATGTAAATCCATTGGTAGATAAATTAGCAATATAGATTCCTATCGTGTCATAAAAGTTTACAGTTTAGGAAGAGGAGTGAACTCTGAGTGACTCGTTCACATGTCTTTTGTTCTATATTTTCGTATTCCGCATCTTAGCTGAGCGTAACATAATTATGATTCCGTAGTCTAAAGCAATTCAGGTGTTATGAAATGCCAGCTAAATATATCTACCGTATTCTGGTATTACAGAACAACACTGCCTCGTTGGCCGATTGGTCGCAGATGCGACTGTCGGGCAAGGGGTTTCGATTCCCGGGTCGGGCAAAGTATTACTGGGTTTTTAAAAAATTCTCAGTAGTAGCACGAAGTCTGGAATTGTGTCCGGTATATGGCAATAGGCTCACCGCCTATTACATGGGACTCATAACATAACTAGTGAAAAGTGGGTGTTACAATGTACAGTGGCATAATATACCTCTAATGTACACCTCTGCTTACCGCTTCGGGGATAAAAGGCGTGATGTTATGTTATTTAGAACAACACTTTGTACTACAGTCACGGCCGTCTGAGACTACGCTGGGCCTTGGGCACACAATAATTCGAGGCCTTTGGGAAATGTTTCTTTTTTTAACGTTGCACTACACTAGGATTTCCTCCTGTATCGTGGGTGCGTTTACAAACATACAAGTTCACATACACATGACACTCAGATTCAACAACAACTATTTATGGATCACTCAAAGATTTGCTATGTATACGGTAATCGAACTCGCTACACGTTGCGGGGCAGCCGGTTGCCGTCCGTCGTAGAAATTGTCGGTCCTTCATGGCCCCCGGAGGATGGGGGCCTTGGGCACGGGCATGACTGCTCCCGCCTGGGTGAGGCGGGAGGGAGTGTCAGACTATTACTGACTAAAAATCACCCCGTTCCTTCTCCTAAACAATGCAGCAGGAAGCAATACTCCGTCTTAATAGAGTATTTCAAGTCATCACCGTAAATTAAGACAGTTTTTGCATTCGTTTTACAGACAAAGAGCAACTAATAGCTGCATGTGTCAATTATGCGAAAGTTGACGACAAGAAATGTCGAAAGTTGAGTCGAGTTGACACTTTCTTGAGCAGTGTCGCTAATTATGGTGCTGTACGGTCCAGGTGGTGTAGTAAGTGCATTGTTTCTCCACTGGTTTCTCGAATTATGCCCAAATTACACGCACCATGGAAACACATTACAGTCATGTAAACGTCGAAAGCTATAGGCTTCGGATTGCGAGGTATGGCGGCTGAACTCACTGCACACAAATTGTCGTAATGTCAATAATTTAAGACATTTGTTTACAATTCACTGCCTCGTTGATCGTGTACGTGTAGTGATGGTAAACGTTAGTTCCTGGATTAAGGGATGAGACATGTTGTATGCAAATGATCGTTATTCAAATACTTGACATTTCTTGTCGTAAATCCAAAAATTACACTTTGTATGCTCTAAATCTTTTTTAAACTTAGACTTTATTTTAAATGATCACAATTTTAAGACATAAGCAAACTAAAATTAGTGAAGTCCGCAACATTAACACGTAAATAAGGCAGGCCACTGTCAGAATAAAGAAATCTGCGTAAATAGCATTAATTGTGTTTTTATCAATTAATTATGTTAACACGGCTTTACACCAAAATTCATTTACTCGTACCTACGTAATTATTAATTCATGGAATGCGAAACCACTGTAATTAACGTATCCGGTAATAATGTATGATTATATTATTATTCACATAGGTACAGAGCTGAAATTTAATTCCTGTTCAATTTTGTAAATGATTGTGTAAAAAATATGTGAGGAATAGAAAACGGAATTCGTTGTAGATTTGTTCCAATCAAATTACTCGATCTGAATGTAACCAGAAATATTCAATTGATAGAAAAACCTTTTTGATATGATGCCGACATGTTAATAACGAGGATGTAATAAATCAATTTCTATTTTTAATAGATTGCAGTTTTATACTAGGTATTAGATGGTGTCTCATTCATCATTTAACAGGTTTCCGCGCCTAGTCTATGTAAAGATATCTTAATTTTTATCCTTAAGTTGCGGCTAACAGCCAGAAATATTTATTTTCTTTTTTCTAGAAAATAAGCCGTTATTTTTTAAGTCACGTGTTAGACCAGTTCGTAGGTATTCCATATTTGAATCAATCAACGGTATTTTAAAAATTGACTAGATTTCATTTCATATTAATTCTGACATTTATACTAAAATACCTTTTCTTTTTATTATTTATGAATGAATTTGTTGAAATCAATAGGTAACCGATATTGCAAGGTAGGTGATATCATTATTTGAGGATGCAAGGATTACTTTTGTAACTGATTATTGCACTACAACATTTTGTGTATCAGTGGATCAGCATAATTTCAGTTACGATTTAAAAATATTTTTTGTGTTCACTTGTGTATCATAGCACAATAACGCCTTTTCATTATTAAGCGATTTTAGATTTTACTCCATAACAAATAAACGTGTGTAAAAATAGAACAATGTTTACACGAGACTGTGTTACATTTCAGTCGGCAGTCTAAGTCGGAAATAGAAGCTTAAGGCGTTGTAGCTGAAGAAATGTAATCAGCTAGGTACAAACAATACGTGGGGACTGCAAACGGGAACTATTGTTGCAATTTTGATTTGTTTCCTACGGCGTTGCCTGCTGGTGTGATTCGCTCGCTGCTTTGTTCTCGTATTCCAATAATCACATACAATTTATACAGCTCGCGTGTTTTTAGATAACCCAGTGCAGAACCAGGCTCTTTAGTAGTCTTTTAATTAATGCAAGCGCTGCACTGCGCTCTTCTTTTGAAAGGTGATTTTCACGTTGAGCTTTACTCAGATTTCAGCGTTTTATGTGCACGTATGTACCAGGTTACCTACGTGTTTATTTGTGAGAAGTTTAAATGTAATATTAACAAACGTCTGTTCCAGAAAGTGTAGGGTTATACGTTAGTTCTTTGAATGGAGACAAGTGTTTTATTAATTCTTTATTGTTTGGTTCTCAGATGGGTAGCAAGTTAACGGTAAGTAACAAGTATGTAAAAAGTTAATTAATTGTAGGACCACATTTCATCTTTGTCATTAAAATACCTTAAGCTTGTTCACAACTCGTTTTGTCACAAGCAAGGCCAACTACATTTAGCATGTCTGTCAGGTGTCAGCTGTCTACTTAAGCCTTCACAATACATTCTCGCAGTTTAAACATTATTTGAAGACTGTGACTGGGCCGGGTGTGGAGTCATAGTGGTAAGATGTTGATCATATTGGATCACTACACAAGGTTGCATCCACTGTTGTACTGTCTTGTCACTACTATTGCCGTCATTCATTTATTTCAGCTTATCGTTAAGCATAAGTCAGTGCTTAATTGAACAAATTCAATTCTTCACTTCCTAGCTTAGTACTTTGTTCAAACTAGATTTATACGTAAATTAAAATCTATCTATATATACATATAATAAAATTGTAGAAAAGTGCTGTCTGTACATTGAAAATAAAAATTAAAAAAATAGCAGGGGCTATTGTTATGTCGATGTCGAACCCAAAAATGTAACTAACTTTTTTTTGTCTGTTTGTCTGTTTGTCTGTTCACGCTAATCTCAGAAACGGCTTATCCGAGTTGGATGCGGTTTTCACGAATATATTGTGGTATGCTTCAGTTATGCTTCAGTGTTTGTTTCATGTCAATCGGTTCATAAATAAAAAAGTTACGTCAAATTAAATAATCACGTCGAACACTATCTATCTATATCTATACATATAATAAAATTGTAGAAAAGTGCTGTCTGTACATTGAAAATAAAAATAAAAAAAATAGCAGGGGCTATTGTTATGTCGATTTCGAACCCAAAAATGTAACTAACTTTTTTTTTGTCTGTTTGTCTGTTCACGCTAATCTCAGAAATGGCTTATAAATATATATAAATATATATATTTAACAGGGTGCGGAAAAGGTGATAGTGGTTTTATTCCTCAGATTCCTCTCATTCCAAAAAATTTTCCGTTTAATTTTAAACGAATTCAGTTTCCAGTGAGCCTATGTTTCGCCATGACAATTAATAAAGCTCAAGGTCAGACTCTAAAAGTTGTGGGTATAGATCTAAGTATCAGCTGTTTTTCGCACGGTCAATTGTATGTGGCTCTGTCCCGTGTGAGCAATCCCAGCAGCCTGTATGCTTTCACCCCCGATGGCCATACGTCTAATATTGTATATAGAGAAGCATTACAGTAAAGTAGGTTTTTTAGCTACCCAAAATGACTGTGATTATGATCTAAATCTAAAATAAAAATAAGTATATATTTAAAAAAAACGCTGCTCATAGTCACTATTCTACGCGAACGAAGTCGCGGGCACAGCTAGTGTCTAAATATAAATAAAACACGCCATTATTGACCTCTATTAATATCTAACAAAGATAACGCAAAGAGTGGCTCACCTGGCACATGTTCATCGTTAAATGTGACCCTCACGGTGTGGGGTCGTGGCAGGCGCGGTGTGAAGGCGGCCGCGTACCTGTGACCCCCGAGGGGTCTCACGGAGCTCGCCACGAGGGCCCCGTTGCCGCCCGATACCTCTAATTCAAGGTGACCGGGCCCCGCCATACTTCCGTCCACTGTATTGGGAAATTACTCGTCAATTTATAAATAATCAAAAGTTAGTGAAGTGGATGTCCTATTGTCGAGAGGTTTCCGATATTGTGAGAGGGAAAGGTTGCTTTTTGATACGATGTTTATTGATAAAGTTGGTAATCGTGAACGAGTATCCTGTAACGTTTTAGGTATATATGATTATTATAAACGGAGAAATTGACTGACAAGAGATAGATTACAATATATAGTTAGAGCTAGGAACGGACCACGACAGTTACCTGGTTCAACAGCTCTAAAATTATTATGGTTTTTGTATAAACAAAGATTTAGTGAGGTGTTGGAAATACCCTTTTAATTAATAGCTACTGTTTGCCCGACTAGAATCGTAGAAATTAAGTTATAGTAAGAATTTATTGGCAGCTATCCAAACCAACAGAGATTGTATGAAAAGCTGAGTCAGTCCAACTCAAGCAATCGGCACAATGAAATGGAGATAACGTTAGGAAAAATTAAAAGAGGCTTTTTATTTTTTCCAGAAGTTCTTTTTTGACATTTTGTCGTATCGTTCATTTTAAATTAAAGTCACAATAGGAATGATAACAGGGCATCAAAATAAAAATCTAATTGGCTAAAACGTCATTTCTACGTATAAAATGTACATAGAATTCTTTTCCTGCCACAGGACCACAGGAAGAAATTCCAGTTGGAATATTTGGGGCCTATGTACTCTGTTTTTATATATGTATTGTCCTCTGTGTTGAATGTGTGTACATAAATAAATAAATAAATAAAATTGAAGTGACGTCAAAAGTATTCGTTTCTGTAAAATAAAAAATACGTGTGTAATGTTTTAAAATAAACTACTAGACGGGCAATAAAATAAAAAATTGTCATCTACCCTATTGCTATCGTGTCATAAGTAACATAATGGGATAGTAAGACTAAAGTAAACCTCTTTATTTTCCGTTTTGAACCTTATTTACTCAGGTTGACTTCCTCACTTAACTTCTAGGTACAAGTCGAAACGTCAAGTACACAATTTTAAAGGTATTGGAATGTAATATCTCTATGTAAATGCAATAGGAATATTGTAATTATTTTAGTATGCCATTGATGCAATTGGTACTATCAGTGTAATAGCTATTCGAAAGCTACCACTTGGGACGCTGCCGTATCTTTAAACAATGGCACTTACCTATGAATTCAACTGGTTGTCCCACAACTCCTTTGTAAGACGGTTTTACAATTATTCCTTTGGCACCTCTATTATTGTCCCTTTTAATTGGTCTGTGAACGAAAATGTTTACAACAAATTTAATTACTTAGTAAAATGTTACACGTTACAATCAGTCCTATAAAACGCAGTTGTAATGCAGGTGACGATGAAATTAAAAAAGTATGGGAACTTCTACAATGTTGGAACAAAAAAAACTTTCCCCGTTGCATACAATTTAATTTAATACGAAGAAAAATAGTTTGCAGAGTGTAAATTATATCGCAGTGGAACTGTCTCTAGCGTTCAACTGTTTTAATGTTTCGTCCCAGGAATTATATAGTGCAGTTAATAAGTTTTGTTTTACTTTGAACAACGTAGACGACGAATGGTTCATTAGAATTTCACAAACTAACAACAACAAAATAAAACACATTGGAACACAATTTTTTATTACAAACATAAAAGAAAAAACTATAAAATCAAGTAAATGTTTCCGTAATTAGGCATAAGTGAACATCTGCAATAATTTACAAGACATATTTCTGACACTACGTATCCAGCTCAAAGTCCTAAGTAGTAGCGAAACAGAACAGCTGTAGCTGGTATCTTGCAGTTCGTAGGGCGTAGTACGTAGCGCGTAGGGCGTATCAGTCTTTTCCCGCTATTAATCTCTCATGGACTAAACTGGTGAATCCATGGGAGTGGAAGGAGTTTCCACTACGCTTTCGTCAAAGAGTGTAGCCGGACCAATAATATCTACATATTGCATAGTAACTAGTAGTATATAATTTCATGTTTATTTTCTGTTCTTATTGAGGCGTTACCGCCGTCCGTGAGTCACTGCAGGGTGCCACCTGAAAATCAGCGTTGGGCTGAAATGTCCAACTATATGCTGAGGTGGAGGCCCGTTTGGCATGAGCACGCGCAAATTATTATTTTGTTCTTTGGTTTTTTTTTCAAAATTCTGTTTTATCGTATTTTGATTTTGTTACTACACTGTGATGTTTTTTTGTTCTGATGTCTTTTCTTTTAAGTTTATTATTAGGATTTTGTTTATATATTATATATTTATTTAATTATATTTATTTTTATTTATATATTTATTTATATGTAGTTTTTTTCTTTCTTTCTTTCTAGTATATTTGTACCTGAAACGTGCGTGTGCGGCGTCCGTCTCAGAGCGGGCCCCCCCGGTAGGGTCGCGGGGGGGCCTATTGGATAAAAAAGACTGCTGCTGCTTCTCCTCCACGCTGCTGTACGACGAGTCACGCACCACGTATGTGCTCTCGCGCACCTCGCGTTTACTGATTTCTTGCTGTAAGTAAACAAATTATATAGTATTGCTCATATTTTAATAACATAGTTGTTGGTAACACATGTATATACCTCTAGTGTTTGAATTTGTCCTACAAGTCAACTGTGGAAGTGTTTTATTAATAGCTCAGCGAATTATATAAAATTTTACTTATGTTTTAGTATTCATATAAATAAGATTTAATATCACACGTTACCTACCTTCCTCTTCAGAACAGAACTCCTGCCGATAATTTATGAAAACTAAAGAAAGACAGACATCCAGTAAAACTGGTTAAGATCACAGACTTAAAACAGAGCTACCTAAGAAAAACTTTGCATTATCTCGGAGTAGCAGATAAATTTTACGAGGAAAGTACCCACAAAGAACAGAATTCTGATATCATTTATAAACGTTAAAGTCGGCAATTTGACATTAATATCATTCAACGTAGATGGGAAGCTAACGAGACCCACTCGTATATTCGAATACAATTTGCGCAATATTGCCGTGACAAGTTTTCTGAGAAATGCTCAGAAGTGTGCCGTGCGCTGTGCGACGCGTGCGAGCTTACAAAACGATGAAATCAGTCAAGTGCCTTTTATAAAGAAATATACTAGGTGCTGCAGACATTTTCTACGTTATATTATTATGCTAGACTGCACTTTGTACTGTAATGAGCTATGAGAATATTATTATGAGCTTTATATCGTACTTACGATAATTGTACTCGAAATGAATTTCACGTTATGTGCCCATTACCAATGTTAGAAGAATCATTCGATTTAGTATTAATAAGGTTTTTTATTTAGTACAATTTTAAAATATCCATACAAAATGAATTCTTGAACAAACACTATCCACTGGAATACATTGAGAGGGTTTCATTTTTCGATATTTTAATTGAGCTCTGAATTGATCAGTACTGTAAATTCAACTCTTTTGTTGAATATTTCTCAGTATCCAGTCGTATGAAACCGCATATTTATTTTGAAAGATTTCGGTATTCTGGTACCCATTTACCTATATATATTTAAGTATACCTGTGTATTTTGAATGTAATTAAACACAGCTGTATTGTGACGTACGATAGAGAAATGTCGTTATAACAATGGTAACCGAACAGAAAGATATTCTATACTCATCATGGCTTCATTCATCGAACTTCGAGCCTACTATTGGATTCCTGATTTCCGAAACGCTCGCGTCCGAATTTCGTTAATTTCAGACATTATAGAAAGGTTTTACAAGATCGTTAAACATTAGGGCAACATTAGTAGTAGTAGTTGAAGGGAAATATCACCCAAACTGAACAGTTAAGTCAATGGTCACAATCTTAATGGCGGGAAGTTGTCCCATAGTTGGGGAGCGAGCTAAGTGTCGCCATAACATAACCATGGGAGTCACGCACACCGTTTACATAGTTGAGACTTGTTTCTAAACTTACATAGTGTTATATAAAGGGGACACTGGGCGTACAAATTCTTCATAAAGGCTATTGCTCACTGAATTTAGGGCTGTTAGATGTGCAATGCTTGCTATTAAAATAGGCGTATTTTATTTTGAAAATCACATTGCATGTTTGTATTTACTGTATTTACTATTCATTAGTTTGTTTTTAATTACCTAAATAATTGCATTTATATATATAAGTTTAACAGTATAACTTAATGGCGTAAGCTGTGGTGTTGTATATGTACATTTTCTAAATAAATAAATAAATAGGAGGTTTGTAATATTAATACAAATGTCCAGTATTTTTATTTCAATCCAAAAACAATGATAGTACCAAATACACTCTATTTCCCTTAATCGTGGCATCCCATACTCGTAACATAGGGATTCGTATATGAAGTTTGCAGTGCCGTGTCAGTGAATGGTAAACTTAATTTTAAACACGACTCTAGCTGTTCACTTCGTGTGCTGTTAGTGGAGTGAGACTGCTTCATGGTTTGTATGAGTCCACTACTGCATTCAATTTACAAAGTTTGTTTTATTTACTTTTATAGTTTTGGTCTACCAGAAAACTGTGAAAAACTTGCTGTATTCTTCTCGTCGATATCACAAGTCAGCGGAACGAACTGTATTACTTTAATTGCTTTCACATGTAGAGTACTATTAAATTTTTAGAGATATTTAAGTAGTTCAGTCAAGTAGGTAAACATATAAATAATTATTCAATCTATAAATACGAACCTTGGCTTTGATGAACAATCTTCACAAAAAACATAGAGCGTACGTAACAACAGCTACAATATTTTAAAAATACTGGTTAAAAAACGAAGCATGCACCGCCTTTTGTTAGTTTACATGGAAAATAACAAAGAGCTACGTACTCGACTGGTGTAGGTGTCGGAGTCTCTGTCGTCGGCCAACCGGTCGAGCTGCCGGTTGAAGGAGTCGCGCGAGTAGTCGGTGAACTTGTTGAGCTGCGTGTTGCGTTTAGTCTCGCGGTCCAGGGTGCTCTGCCCGGGCACCCGCTCCGATGGGCTTTTAGGAGACTCGAGGCTACACACACAAACGCTTATACTGCACCACATGTAAATTAGAGACCGCAGCCTTGTATAGCGACACCGAACAAGCGTCGAAATACTTTGTACACAATTGATTGGTGTTACTACCATTACTATGTATCTAATAAATTCGTGTAGGATGGTTGTTACGTCTAATTTAATGATGTAGGTACACAACAATAAAATATGTGAGTTGATATTTTGTGACAATATAGACCTTTATTATCCGTTCTTCTGCTTTCGTTGTATACAAGTAAAATATATATTTAAAGATGTTATTTATGTAGAATTATGGCTCGTAATACCTCTAATTGGAGGCTCTCAGGCCTTATTCTGTTACTCGTGCTCCCAAATATATCTAGTTGGGTATCATTAATCATGGTTCCATGGCTCCCTTTGTGTAGCGTATTATCAATATCTCACCTGTTAGCGCTCATCATTTGTCTTGTTTTTTCCACGCTGTCCCAGTCCCTTCTCTGGTGATACGACTTCCCGCCAGGATCGCCTGCACCTGGGATAATAAGTATTATGTAGTCATATGACTTTTCCATGAAAATATATGTAGTTATTTTCATAAGAAATCTAAATATTTTGTTGGTATTTGGAGGATCAAGTACAAGGATGGTAATGTGTATAATTTAACAGGATAAACGAAAATTGGACAATTAACACACAAATAGTTTTCCGTGTGGAAGCCAAACTCAGGGCACCCTGCGTAGTAGTCGTAGCAGCGGCGTACATAGAGGTAGATGAGTATAAGTACTGACTGATTTGGCGGCGTAGCTGTGTCAACCGTGCTATCAAATATTCTTATTCGTAACATGTCATTAGAAGCTAACCAGTTTTATGAATTAGTACCTACTTTCAGCTTTTATTACCTTAGCGGGAACTATTTCTATTGGATACTTATCTCTATAAACTTAGAGAATGTCCTGAGAGAATACTCTATGTAGTTTTGAACTAAATCTAATTAGAAAAGTGTGGAGAGCTTAACTATCGCCGGTGGTCTTTGACTACATTTCTCTGTGGTTGAGCATTTAACTCGTCGACGCCACGTATGAGGTTTTTTATTGTTCGGATTAAAAGTAAAGGAGATAGCTATGTATTAGGAATGTGTTTTAATTAATTATCTTTGGATATGTTTCTTCTGTGTTTTCTTATTTGCCATAAGATGATGATAAGATGACGAGTGCTGGCCGAGTGGTCGCAAGTGCGACTGCCAGGCAAGGGTCTCGGGTTCAATTCCCGGGTCGAGCAAAGTATTACTGGGTTTTAAAAAATTCTCATAACATAAATAGTGGAAAGTGAGTGTTACATTGTACAGTGGCATAATGTACACCTCTGCCTACTCCTTCGGGAATAAATGGCGTGATGTTATGTTATGATGATAAGATTTATGGCTAATCTATAGTCTAAACTGCTTTTAATTATACATAACGTTTTTTAAAATGTTATTTTTCAGTTTGATGAAAGCTTATCGATTATTGTCTAAATCTAATACGTTTAGGTCACGGCTACTTTATTCCAGTGTCAGTGGGCTTTATATAGGCTACCCTACTTTCCACCCTAAGTATTTTCTGAAAGGAGGTATTACAGGCAAAGATTATTCAGGTGGGGTCCGGATTTGCATGCTTCTGCTATAATATTGGTCAGCTGTCAAACACAAATATCAGGTCACTGATTTATATGAAGTACGTTGTTCTTATACAGTTTCTTCTTTTACTTTTATTTAAACTGTCAAACACCAAGCGGTCACCGGTGACCGCAACCTATTGTTCTATAATTGTGTCTACAAAACCGGTATTCGACGAGTTAAACACAATGTTTAAGACATTCTGTGAGCCGCCTTTTTTAAAGTTGTAAAAATATGACGACTTTCTTTTAACAATGGCAACCGTAAGTATCTAATTGAATTCAGTAGGTACTAACGATTGTATTGATTCTAAAGCAATCTACGCTACATCGAACTCTAGATCAACGACACGATCACGAGAATTATAAAATTTACGATTTACACACACACACACACAAACACCTTATAACTAATATACATACATAAACACGTATTTGTATATACGAAATTATAATAAACATGCAACTTAGTTTACAAGGCTCGTGTATTCGAAGTACCTTCCATAAAGTTAGTGTAAACGCAAATTTTATGTAAATGAGGTGGTTTGTACTTACTGGGGCTGCCAAGCCTCCTCGCGCGGTCGCTCTCCAGGGAGGAGAGAGGGCTGGCCTGGTCCAGGTTGTCCTGGGATCCGCTGTATGAGCTGTACATCCTATAGTTCGACCGCTTCTCCACAACACGCTTCGTTGTGGTCACAGGGCTGTACCGGTCCGTTGGACTGTTGACTCTGGAAGTGTTTTTGTTGATTAACGACACGTGTAAATATCTAAGGTATAGAGATAAGTATCTCATGATCAGATATTAAATACCTAAAGTACAGAAGTCGTTCTAAGTAGTGTTGGGATTGATGAATAGAAGGTACATTTTTTTATCACTAGTATTCAGAAAACCTAATAAAATACTTGTAATTACTAAATTAAATAACTGATAATGAAATAAACCAAAATGAAATTAAAGAGATTGTGGCAAATTGGGACAAACCATTACAGGTATTCGAGAGTGCAAATTGTGTACTTAATTATGTTACGACCGTAGTACACAGATACTAATAAAACCACAGCGTGTAAACATAATGCAGTTTTATTTATTGGAATACCGCAATATGGCGGCCGAAAACTATATGAAAATTGATTTACAGCGTAAATACGAGCTTTAAACATAAATTAATTAATTACAGAGTGACACAATGTATCGGGTCCATTGTTGCATGCGAGTGAGTAGCACGCACCTGTTAATTGGACTGGCTGTCCTGTTCAAAGGGCTGTCTTTCCTGGCGAGAGGGCTCGTTGTCCGGCCGACCGGGCTCGTGGCGCGGTACGGGGAGCTCGCTCGATACGGGCTCGCGGACCTATTGACGTCCAACCGAGACCCGTTTCCTAAATGTTTTGTTGTTATCGGACTTGCTGTCCTGTTCCTCGGGCTCTCTGAACCGTATCTTGTGTACGTTTCCTTTTTCGTAGCTTTTGATGTCGAGTACGTGGAGTCGGTCACGTCGTAATTTTTCTCCTTGGGCTCGGTTCCGTACGAGGACTTGTAATATTCGGTGGAATCACGTCGCTCCTCGCGCCGGTCCACTGAGCTCGTACTGTGCTTAGCGTTTGATTCGTACAAATTGTATTGGTTCATCGGACTCTCTGATCTGACGCGAGTTACTGGAACAACACGGAATTAGTTTCCGTTTATTATATTGATTTATACTTCTGTTAGCTTAATAGATGCCTACTAAACTATCTAACTATCACTTTCAAAATCTAAAGTTACACACATACGTACATACATACATGTATAGGCAGCTAGTTAGATGGGTGACTTTAAACAAAGGCTCTGGTACGTAGTTAGATTACCTGGACTAGATATTCTCGCGTAAGCTGGCGACGGACTGGAGCTGTCTCGGGGCTTCTTAGACCGGGAGCCGACTCGGAACATGTGCGGGGAGCCGTGGACATCGTATCCGTTGAAGTAGATATACAACTGGAATTACATCGTAATACATTTTTAAAGTCATTCTTAGGGCTTTAGTTGTTTATGAAGTTGAACTTTTTGTGAAAATTATATTTATGAGCACGCAGCTTTATGAAATTTCCTTTCCTTCACATTCGCTATTGTCAAATACTGAGAATTATTCACAAATGAGGAAAAATATTTTAAACAAACAGTATTATTTAAAAATGTTCACTCTCACCCTATGTTTCCCAGGTGCCTTTGGCATGAATGTAGCGCGGTATTTAGTAGCAGACAGTTTCTCAAGAGCACACATGACGCTTCGTTTGTCGTGAACTATGTCCAGTTGTAGGTCACCCTTCACTCCGCAGCCACTGGTATCCAGCTCGAAAGAGTGAGGTTTGAGGGGCTCAGCACCTTCTAGAGCACCAGGGCTCAATCGGACTCCATGTGGATCAAACACTTCGCACGTAAATGGGCCTCCCTAAAATAAGAACGAAATAATTGAGAAATACAGGGAAATCGTCGTCGCTTTTTCCTTATTAACTTTTTGTCATAAAAATAAAGAAGTACTTTTTTATTAATCAAATAAAACGAATCAAATCTTGAATTATGAAAGCAATAAAATCAGGAGATATTTAAGTATTGAACGGTCGTCTTTTGTTTCACGTATCTCGGCCCGAGCTCGCGTACCTGTGACCTTTGCATTGTTCTGCGATATTATATTGTTCCCTACATTTTTTGTATCGTTGAGTACATTCACGTGTAAAATATAAAACCGTAAATGACCCTACATAATATATTGTTTCGAACTTGGATAGGTATTATGAACAATACGTGTAATAAACCTCTTTAAATTTAATTCTAATTGTTAGAAGCTCATTTTCCAAAAACATTACCTAAATATTAGAGGTATTATAATTTTTATATATTCGAAAATAAACCGAAGCACTGACTAAACAAAATTTAAACTTACCTGTATATGATCACCTTTATAAGTGATAGCTATGGTCCAGGTGCCTGCTTCATCAGGTTGGAAAGTGGCACTGGAGGCGGTGGTGCCGGGGGCCGATGGTGGTGGATGACGCGGCTCCAGAGGTACGGCGCGACCGCTTGGGGAATGAGCAGTGACGTCCACATCTTCTCTTCTTGGCGCTCCTAGAAAAGGTGAGTAAGTTTTAGATGTTTAAATTACTATACCTAATGAAATGATTGAGAAGATTTATTAATGTGGAGGAAGCGAAGAAGGTATATCAGAAACTTTGACGATTCTCAACCCGTTGAAATCCATCCCCTAAATTTGGTCATACAAAAGCAGTCTCTAAACATTAGAAATAAAGTCTATAATGTAATGTAATATTAGTGGAAAGCGGTCACCGGTGACCGCTTGGGGATTTATGGATTGAGAGCATTTACTTGTTGTTTGTAAGCTGTGTGTATGATGAGTATCTTGGCCATATTCACAAAATTAAAGATTGACTTATAATAATAAACTTTATTTCCTTGCCTTCTGTTTCATTCAACGTTATTTGGGAGCATATAAAATAATATTACAGTATATTATTCTGCAAAAACATTCCATATAACCCATTAAATTCAACATAAATAGCTACCTATCTAAACATCCCGTACGTATCATTAACGTTTGGGCTTGCAAAGGTCAATTATGCGTGAGGAGCGTCTCTACGCATGAACTAAGAATATAGCGATGTTATTGTGTACCCTTTAGTAGACTGGTTTGTGTACATAATTGTAGACTACGAGATCTTAAGGGGTCAACTTGAAGGTCGAAAATAAATATTTTTGTAATAAAAAAGGAAACTTGACTTGGTCACCCGCTTAATCAGTTCATTATTATTATCATCATCATCATCATCATCATCATCATCATCATTATCATCATCAATCACCACGCTTGCACAATGCGGATAAGCGATTTCAAACCTATAATTAAAAGCCCTGAGAAATTTTAAGCCCTGATTTCCTCACAATGTTTTTGTTTACCGTTCAGTGAATCAGTTCAGTCCTGTCGGATTGACATCGCCGTCAGAGTTTACAATTGAGAGAGCAAAGATTGCTGGTTTCTTAGTGTGTATTCTGTATAGTTGGCTAATTTGTGAGAATGACCCACGGCTTTGCTTTGTAATTACCTATAACATCCTCGAGGGTTCTATCTTTATATATTATTATCAGCGTTTGTACAAACCTGTAGCACTGACTAGCACTTCCACAATACTTCCTATGGCACACGGCGCCATGCCTGGCGGTGGGACAGTCACAAGCCTCGGCAGCACACGGAAGAAGTATCTGCCGTCCACTCTGGAGGTGTTATAGTTAGGTTATGATACATCATTATGGAAGCCGCGATACATCACGTTAGATTTTTTCAAAAGTGTTGTATTTGTTAGCACTACATCGGCGCGCGATGGTAATTCTTATTAGGTATAGGTATAGGTACAGCGGAATACAATACTGGCTACAGGTCGAAATTACAAGTCTTACCGTAGCAATATAAGCCAGTTTTTTTTGGATAGTAGTAGTTATTGTAGTGAAGGAGTAGGTACAAAACAATTTGGAATTTGCCGATACCTATCTGACATGAAAGGATGCAAGAATTCTTAATACAAAACATTAAAACTATAATTATATTTCGCAGGCTCGATAAAACCTGACAGGTACTATATTTCTACAGGTAGCGATTAAATTACCATTATAGGAAACAGCGCATTACCTGATATCGTCGACTGTAAGAACAATTTCATGCATTCCAGCATGTTCTGGAATAAATTCTCCAGCTCCTCGGGCATCTAGCTTTAGCCTGGACTCCTGCTCCAGAGGATTCACTATCGACACTTTGACGTCCGATATAGACAGCTCGTTCGATATACTCTCGATTTTAATATACGTCTACGAACAGAAAAATAATGAACGTTGAGTATGATGTTGTTTGGTCAGGTGTGGATTATTTCAAAGTTATTAAAATTAAAAGCAAAGAAAATTTATATTTAAGAACCTATAATGTAGGTAGGTTTTTACTGCACAGATAGTTTGTTTAAAATAACTGAACTAAATTATAAGACATTAAATACCAGGTCCTTAAACAGTACTTTAAGACTATGCATAATATTTATACAGATGAACCATGACCTAATTAAAAAATCACTTTTCACCCCACCTGAAACCTTACAACTTACAAGAACAAAGAGTTTGAAGTTTGACGCGGCGGAAAATGTAAAAAAAATATTTTTCATTTGTAATTTAATTAATCATAGATATCGAGACCCTCGAGTCGATATTCTCGTTAATCTCCACTTCTGCCGGATACATCGGATGGAGTTCTTCCGGCTGTGGTAGACAATATTGCACATCAAGGCAATTTCATAAGACTTCCTCCGCTTTTTCCGTTCGATGTCGTTTTAAAAACCCGATGAATAAGCTATTGACTCTTGAAAGATGAAGATAAGTTTCAGGATTTATATGTATGAGATATCTGAACGCCTAACAATTAAGCAGTAAGATGTTGATGAGGGAAATATCTCTTTTATTCTTTTATTTCGTCTGGATTAGCACCTAAATGAAATTCATCTTAAAGTTGTACTTACAGGTTCTCCAACTCTTCCGGAGGTAGAGTCCAGAGCAACCCTCAGCATGTCGTGTACTGGTGGGCGAGGAGGCACGTTCCTCAGCTGGGTGGCCCATGCCATCACCCCCAGGTGCTCCACATCACTCTGGCTCAAGTCACGAGCTGATAACACTGGGTGCACCCCTGGACAACAGCAGAAAAACATTTTCCACTACAAAGAACTCCACTAACGAAAAAAAGTTTTAAAACTGAATGTGCAATAATACTACGACACGAGTGCCTGTTTTAATTGAAACACTGAACAAAAATACACATTTTGACGTAGGTACCTGGCGAATCCATTAAAATTGTACACTTTTTGTGTTGCAAGACTAAAATAACAAATAAAATGGTAACTATAATTCAGTTGGTTGAAATGTTTTATGTACCTATCGTTAATTCAAATATATCAGAGATAAAATGTTTGTGTATATTAATTCCGTTTCAAATGTTTCAGAGATTATTTGTCATTTAAACATTTCGATTCGGAATACATTAATTGAATACTAGTATAAATCGGGTAATAATTGTAAATGGGTGATCATTCAAATAATAACAGAAACACGAGGGAACATGATTAATAAACACTATTACTATAATTTATTGTTTGAATACATCTGCTGTAATATATTGTATAGTTTAAGTATCGATTGTTGTTGTCATTGTAGAATTAGTTCAACTTAACTGTTGTGTAATTTTACTTTCGTAGATTACTTAACTGCTTATTTTTATTCCGTAGGAACTTGTTTTTAAAACATACTCTGTATTACATAAACACAAAATAGATTCGCTACGATGTAATTAGATACAAAGAAAATTATCATCGCGATATAGTCACTGTTTTTCCTAATGAGGGAAGCTGAGATGTGCATGAGATGTGTCTTCTATACAGTAGCTGGTTTCTCTATTATTTCAAGCTAGCAATAATTTTATTTATAATAACTATCGCGAGATATACTAAATTAACTAAAAATCGGGGGTTGCTCTGTGGTTCGAAACTAGTAGAGCTCTTCTCAATAACTATATTCACGTGAGTAATTTAACCCGCGATTTTTGGTTATTTTTTTAGTTAAATTTAATTATTTTAATTTTCTTTGACCTAAACAAACACGGTGAACTGCGCATTCATCTAACATCTTGCAATGCATCTAAATGTATTGTGTTCAGCAATAAATATATTTAAATTTGGATAAAGTTTCAATATTTTACACCTAGATGTCTAAATAAACTTTTTAAGTTTAAATAAAGGAACCATACCAATTTTCTTAGCTGCGTCTAAAGCCATTTGGTTGTTCTCTTCCCAGCGCGCAGGGTCTCTTCGCAGGCGACTCGGAGGCGGTGCAGGTCCACCAATAGACCTCACTAGCTCATTTGACACTCGACCGTCGTTCCAGTCCGTCTGGTATTACAAAAAATATGGAGTTAATGTGTATTAGTCGTAGGTCATTCTTAGTTGGGTTGCAATAGGGTCAAAAATAGAAAGTCTAATACCTAATGACCATTATTCCAATTAAATAAATGTCTCTTCACTAAAGCGAATGCAAAATCTCTAGACAGTGCTGTCCGACTTGGTTGGAATGCAAATGATATGTAATTATGACTGTGTATTAAATAAGTGGTCTGTAATATCTGAACAATTGTAAAATAATTATAGCAGCCGAGAGAAAAGTGGACTATGTGAACAAATGACTGCTAAGAGAGTACAGTACCTATTGTGAAGTCATATCTCTCAATCACTAACCAGATTGTCGTGAGACTCGCGAGCCTTGCTTAACTTGCCGGGCCATCGTAAATCGAGTAATAAAACGTGACTAAATAACTGAGGAATTTTAGAAATTATTTGCACTAACTATTGCAACAACTTGAATATATGCGGCGACTACCTTCACCTATACGATTTACGTAATCTTGTATTAACATCAATGAGAAAAATATCCAGCAAGTTATCTATAAACATCTCACGCCTACCTTAATGGTTATTTTAAGAAAGTTAACCTTTCGATATGATCACGTGGCACGCCCATTTTCCTCCGAGGGGTTAGTAAAGTCTCCGTTCTACAGGTTGGAATAAACCCGCTGCGAGTTACAAACTTTGGTAGGTACCGTAAAGTTAGTGATTCCTCTCTCCAACCGCGAGTTGACCCAGTCCAGTGTGGCCCTGAACCCTGCGGAGTCGGGCTTCATGAAGTACGAAAGGTAGGTCATGCCCGACAACTCGTCCAGCCAGGGCGACGCCAGGTACTCCGGCTCCAACACCATCGGCACATCCAGCTCACGGTGGGCTAGCCTCATTGCGCGCCGACAGTTCTCCACAGCTTCGTGACGATCTGTAGACAATAGCTCTCATATTTTAGATTGCATAGTAGTTACATGATACGCGTATGTGCAGACTGTGTACCTACCCGTATTAAAAGCCTTTATGATGATAGACAACTGCAGTAAGGACGTCGTGTTAAAGGTTTACATTACATTATAACTACCTGTACACAGTAGCAATAATATTATCTCAAGAAAAATTTCATCAAGTTTATAAGTCTGCACTTGATATCAGATTGAATGTTGCTGCGGCTCCGGCAAAGTTTACAAAGTAAAAACGGCCAGCTATTAATTTTATATAAAATCAATTTGCGTTCTTACAGATTTTCCAATTACTTTTAAAGGCTGCTCGGAGCATGGTACGGTGTAATGAAATCTGTCATAATCAATACTGACTGAGCTCGCGCCAGTGCGGGAAAACGCCGGGCTTGCAGTAGTCGAGTAGCGCGGAGAGCAGAACCCCGCTGTTCCAATCGGTCGTCAAGTTGTTGACGCGGCACTCCGGCAGCGCTGCCTGCAGCCACGATAACATCAACTTTCTGCAATCAAACACCAATAAACGTGCAATTTGCCAGTCATTTGCCGCCCAGCACCGTACGGCACACAACTATGCGGCTTCGATCTCCGTAACAACTTGGAATGTAGCTCTAGTTTATATTTTACACCAAATCTCCACACTCTCTTCACACTCTTACAAGCAGACAGTATTGAGCAACTTACATTTTATATTACGAATTTCTAATATTCGCCGCGGATACCGAGGATCGCGTGAATTCTTTCATCATAGCTAGAGCTTTATGTCTTCATTTGATTGCAAGTAAATTTGAATGGATAAGAATTATTGACAATATCCTTATCCATATGGTGTTGACTCACGTGTGGATATGAAACTAGACCATGTATTGGGAAATATCAAATGTAGGTTACTTAACGTGGAATAAATTATCCTAAGATGTGAAAAACTAGACATTTCTAAACACCGGGGCTGTTAGACAAGCTCACTGAGCGTGTCTTAGACTTTAAAATGTTAGTCTGAAGACATGGACTGGTGCGCCGACGCAGGCGTGTCGCGCTAATTGCTATTACACCAAATAAACGCTTTGCACTGTTTAGATACAGTTAGTTTGTTGGCCCAAGGTTTATTGATTTAGAGGTTCGCATTACGTCATGAGCTCGCGTGATTGCATCGTTCACTTGATTTAAAGCATCTGCCAGGTGCTGCATCATGTTTATTATTGTGCATTGTTATTTTTTGTTGTGTCTAGTGAAGATTTCGCTTTGTTAACTAAGTTTTTATTGCGTTCTGAGGTGGTTTCCGGATATTAATCATTATGACTTAGTACACGGTTGAAGCGCATGTATGTACTTGTTCGTAAAACTAGGAATTGTATTATCATAGTATGTGTCATGTTTTAAATAATGGAATGTTCTTTAATGTTATTTAATGTTAAATCGTAAACCTAAGCAATGTAAAAATATTAAAGTAGCAAAATGTCTTTAATATTTTGTCATTCAAGTAAATATTGTCAGCATTCTTGAAAGTACAACAATGTAGGCAACCTTACCTTGGAGGGAATTTGCTGCGCCCGATCTGGTAGCGGACAATGAGTGACCAAATCAAGCCCAGAATTAGTTTTAAGTTCCCATTCACTATATCCACGTTACCTAGAACAAAAGACAACTGTCAAAAAATAAAATAATCTATACCTAATATATACTAGGATACCTATTAATACCTATCAATATGCAAACTAAAGGTAACGGATAGTTGTCAGCCATACTTTCGGAAGCTGAAAATTTTAACCCTGCCATCTCTATATATATTCGAAATTGCTGTTTTTGTTAAAAGTAATATGCAGATGTTTGATAAGCTTACTAGTACCAGATATAGAGGCAAAATTAGAAGTATTCCTAGTAAGTCTGCCTTAATGAGTAAGAGTGTTTTTTGCATGTTATCCAAGATATACAACAAGCTGCCATGTTGTATTTCAGAAATTGGGAACCTCAACTTGTTTAAACTGAAATTAAAAGAATTTCTCAATGACAAAGTGTACTATACTGTAAAAGATTATCTTGAGGGGAATCCTTATGGTCAATAATTAATTTAATTTATTTGACATTGCTTGTGTGACATTCTATAATATAATTGACAATTACTTTTTTTACATAGAGGTATATCTAATTTGACATGAATTTTTTGACTTCAGTGGTATGAATAATGTTACTATCTTTGACATTATTGTATTCTAACAACATTACAAATAATTCAATTCAATGGACCTAATTCTATTATATAATTATTTTTATAACATATCTTTGCATGCCCTGTTAAGGCAAAATATGGAGAAACTATAAACTTTGTTAACACCTTTATATTATGTACCCATGTTTGCAAATGATTAAATGAATATGAATATGAATATGAATATGAATATTAATCAAAAGATAATGTAGGTTGGAACACTAATAAACGGCAATAATTTGTTGAACCTATATTGAATACAATTTCACTCATATCATCACATGTTTTGAATTGTAATTGGTCATGTAAAAGTGTCTCATTTTCATCTGATTTAAAAACCAAAATACCAAAAATATTTTTTCACAGCTTCCCTTTGTACCAATCTTTATACAAAAATTGTTAGACCGGTTGATTGAGTCACGAAGGCGTAAAAAACTGATTGATTTTTATGAAACTTGGCATAAAAAAGTCCTGACCTATTTTAATATTATAAGTAGGGTAGGTTAGGGTCCTTATTACCCAGGGAATACGGCAGACACTGCTTGAAGTGGGTTCATATTACTTGCCTAGATTAATATTACAGAGCTAATCTCTCAAACTAGCGGAGGTACTTTGTAATTCCTTTTTTATGCGATAACTGATCTCATTCCTGAATAAGATTTTTATTGGTTAGTAATTTAATAATAAAAATAAAATATGTCAGACTTGCTTCAAACATAACTATGTTACTTCTATTATATCATTCCGTTGTAAGGTAAAGCTATGTTTGAATACAAAGTCTGTACCTACTGTTACTGAGAATTTCGAAAAAACACCATATAATACCTACATAGAAACAATTAATACAATTTGTTAGTTAATCCTTCATGAAAAAATTCAAAATTTTTCTGTCGTTTCAGAAAGACTGTATCACATTAGAATGCATTCGGCCTATACTATTATTCGTTTTTGTTGTTTTGGTCCCAAATTTATGTATTTTTTGCGCTCGACCCACCTCTGGTCTGCACCCCTTCTTTTAGAAAAAATTGACCGAAGCATTAGACAAACTTTATCCTTAATTTTGAATGTGGCTCTCGACGACCGAGCCTGGACACAAGCTACTCTGCCTATCCGTATGGGTGGGCTTGGCGTCCGTAAAATTTCCAGTGTAAGCCTACCAGCTTTCATATCTTCCGCCCATGGTACTGAAGAATTAACCAGGAAAATTCTTTCTCAATCACTGGTTAATTTTGATGTACCATTTTTAGTGGAAGCTGTGAAAGCTTGGAAAATCGCTTGCCCAAATATTGACCCCCCCCGTCAAATCACTCTCCCAGAGACAATGGGACGAGCCGCTCTGCAGGAAAGTGAGCGAAAATCTATTGAACTCCGCTTGTTCAACTGCAGAGCGAGCTCGCCTTTTGGCTGTGGGTGAGTGGGAGTCAGGGTTATGGCTTCTTGCTTTGCCTTCGTCCAACTTAGGTACTTTGTTGGACGACACCACATTCCGCGCTGCAATTTGTTTAAGGCTTGGGGCTTCATTTTGTTCACCTCATCGTTGTCGTTGTGGTGAAGTTGTCAACAGCCTTGGACACCACGGCTTGTCGTGTAGCCGTAGTGCGGGTCGTTTTGCTCGACACGCGAGTATTAATGACATAATTCGTCGAGCTCTTGTCTCCGTTGGCGTGCCAGCTACTTTAGAACCTAATGGCTTGGTACGCAACGATGGCAAGAGACCCGACGGTATGTCATTATTCCCTTGGAAGATGGGTAGGCCTTTAGTATGGGTCGCCACTTGCGTTGATACTCTGGCGCCATCCCATCTTCCAAACTCAGCGTGTCGGGCCGGTGCTGCCGCTGCTGCTGCCGAGAACCTCAAACGGCGAAAGTATGATAGCCTGATTGGCAATTATGCTTTCGAACCGTTTGGGGTTGAAACTTTAGGGCCGTGGGGCCCAAGTGCACATCTTCTTTACAAAGATATTGTAAAGAGGATGGTTGACACTTCAGGTGATCGAAGGGCTGGCTTCTACCTTGGACAAAGGTTAAGCATTGCCATTCAACGTGGTAATGCTGCCAGTCTTTTGGGCACCCTACCTCACGATAAAGATGAGGAAAATTTTTTTTTTGATGCCTTATTATAGCTTATTTATTTATTATTACCTTTTTTTAAGATGTAAATATTTTAGTTCATAGTTATTTATATTTTAAGTTGTATATATTTTCATTTAGTTATAGTTAATATTAATTGTATATATTATTTTAAACAAGTTTTTATTGTAAATTTAATAAACTTTATATGAATTGAATGTGTAGTGATCCTTCATTATTCAGTAAGTGGATAATAAGTTAAAGTGAAGTCAGGACATTTGGGAATAAAGAAAGGTATGGGACAGGAAGGGGATTGGGACATAACAACATCACGCCTGCTTCGGCTCTAAGGAATAGACAGGGGTAGTTGCTACGGCCAGTTTTCGCCGGTAATGTTATTAGCCCCTGTAATAGGGGACGAACCATAGACGGGTCATGAATTCTATAGATAAAGATTAATACATTGTGTTCTGTCACTCTTAAAATAAAAGTGATAAGAGTGGAATCACTGAACTGCTTTGAAATAAGGGAAATGGGGAAATGAACTATATCGTCAATTTGAAATGTGTATAGAGGTACAATGTTCAACACATGAGCCGATAAGTCATCAGAAAGAAAGTGATTGGCATTGCCAAAAAGTTCTTTTACAGTGTAACGAGAATTAAAATGTGATTTGTTGTACAGGATCAAGGAGGAATATAGAATTTATGATATTATGTTCTTATTACGTCACTTACCGATATTAACAAGTTTGACTCCATCATCCTCAATAGCTTGCAGTGCTGTGGTCACATTCTCCAGTTTGTGGTGCTGGTTCGTTGGGTTACGACTCCAGCCCTTCAATCTTCGACCTTGAAGTGCTTCAACTAAGGCACATAACACAGTGCCGTCTCTCAGGTCTTCGACTAGGTCTGCTACCTGTTAGAAAGTACAACACGTATTTTTGACTAAACATTAAAGAACACGGAATCATGTGCAACCAAACAGAATACCTAGTGTCTGCTTTTTTTTGTTAATTTTTGTTTCTGTTGTTTTTTAATTTTGAATTGTATATATATATATATATATTTTTTTTTTTACTGTTTTCTATTATTATTATTAAATGTATTATTTTATTAGTAACGGGCAAGTGCTGAAAATCAGCGCCGTGACTCGAGCACACTCGTGTCACGGCATTTAAGCTGAGCTCTTGCCTTTTTGCGCCGTCTTACTGTATTGTTTCTTATTTTATTTCCTTGTGTCAGTGTGCAAATAAAAAATTTTCTTTCTTTCTTTCTTTCTTCTTTCTTTCTTTCTTTTTACTCCTTCTTGGAATAAAACTAAGATTGGAGAAATTAATGTAAAATTGTTATGCTTGCATACTATCACGGAGTTTTTTTGCATCGTATTTTTACAATTTGGAAGAGTAATTAGGTTCTTAGGCTGGTGGTTGATATATAGATAATTTTGTTGTAACTATTCATAGTGTACATTGTGTCATTGGTCAAAACATGAATGGAATTTTAGCTTATATCTGTCAATATCATTAACGAAAATACATTGCGAAAATAAAATGCTAATTTCACACTTTAACAAGCATCAAAAGGCCATGACCGATTCTCAATCAGGTGCGCTAAACATCTGTAAACAAACATTGCTAATACTAATAAAAAGATATATAAAATCAGAGAAATCAGTAGTTACCTCTCATAGTTCTGTTCATAGTAGCATACTGCCAATAAATTAGCGAGGCGTATTGTGTGGAACTGTTAACTCAATTAATACGGTATTTACCTTTATATTCATTGGCTTCAGGGTCTCATTGACCCAATTTCTGAAGGTGTTGGCCTGTATCTCCACCCAGAGGTCCTCGTGGCCTTTGATGGCCATGCCCTTGGCGGCCGTCCCTTCAGGGCTGCGGGCCGCGAGGCCAGCCTGCGTGATGCGACCGGCCGAGCCCTCGGCTGAGTGCGCCCGCACCCCCTGGTGCGTCACTCTCACTCCTTCCATCCCACTTATTTATATTTCACCTATTTAATATCACTTTAGTTTCTTTGGCACTGCACATCGTTGTCATCTGGAAAGATGTATTACTTTATAAGTGAGGAGTCTCAACGTCCATTTTATTTAAATTCTGTGACAATCGTGAATGGATAAGCCCGTGCAAGGATGGTGCGTCGTATGTAGAATATTGATTAAGAATAAATAGGAATTTTAATGATAGCTCTATCTAGGTACGGTACACAATAGGAATTTTCTGTCTAGGAATGATCAATATTTCTTTTGAACACTAAGTTTTGAATTCCGACATAATAGATACGAGCTGCAAAACTAACAATGAAAAGGAAATAATTGAAATAAAAATCTTGATTTCTCATAATATTACAATGTTACTATTCTTGAGGTAACTATTACCCCTTATTGTGAAGTTTATGGAATACATTTTATGCATAGGTATTATTCAAAGAAACACTGAATTAACATAATAATAATGCAATAAGAACGTATACATATAATAATGGTATAATTCGCAAAGATTCTAAGAAAATAACCGCTATCTATTACTATTATAGTAAGTAGATAGTACTAGTTGTTGTTCTAGCTGGTCGGGAGTCGGGACGGATCTAGAGTTTTAAGGAGATCGATGACGTATTGTCACGCCGCCATGATTGATGAGTGTTCCCGACCAAAACTGATGATACTATATCGTTGGGGTTACTTTATAAACAGCCACTTTACTAGCTGTGCTTTCTACATATGTATTAAAATGTATATAACATAGTAAACCACTTATCGTGTATTGCATCATAACACAAGTTGGGTCTACTGAACTAGGTACGAGTTGATGCGATTAAAAAATATCTTAGAGTATTGGTATTGTAGAGTATCTTTAATTTTATGTTTCGTTTGTATTGTTTCAATATCTTGTTCAGTCTCGGTCATTTACAAAGTACTACTTTAGTGTATATTGTGTATATTTTGTGTAATTAATATTAACTATAATTAAGTTGTTTACATGGTTGGCGTCATTAACGTGTATATTTGTAAAACCTCATTTTATAAAAATTCGTGTGTGTGTACTGTCGTAAAGCAGTTCGACTGAAAGGTTGTAGAATCAGTTTGATAACCTCAGTTGACTATACCGTTGTAGAACCAATGATAACCTCAATATAATGACTTTGAACAAAACCCTAATGAATATGTTTAATCGAGTAATTAAATAAACATTTGTTAATAAACCTACATACCAGTCATTATAGTATTGTAAGGTCTATCGATTTTCTAGAAACTTGCTTCGTTTGGGGTCAAATCAATAAATTCCTGCAGTATAGTGAATGTGTGTACATATTGTACCCATAAAGAAAAAATAGCTAAAATGGTACAGTTTGTTTACTAAAATCTGCTGGTAGGCAAGCGTTATCTCTCGCTTGTATTTGTTGATAGCTTCGTTTTGTATGTTTCGGAACTAGTCTAACCATTGTTTCAATATGAAGGTCGGGTCAATAGAATAAACATTATTTTTTTGATATGCTATTAGTGCAGTCACGTTTTTTTTCTTTACTTATTGTTGCAATATCTGTATATTGGTCGGTGTTTTATTTGCATTTCTGATAAATTGTCCAAAATGTTGACACTTTAGGCCTTTCAAGCAACTGCATCCTGTTATTCGTCAGATTTGTCTATTTGGTTCTAAAATTAGTCCTTATGATTTACCTTTAATTTATGAGGTAATTTAGTAATTCGTACACTTTGAATGACATCAACGTTGACATAAACCTAAAGCCATCCCATTCTGAACACATTGTAAATAAATAAAGTGTGACCGATTACGTAATGTTTCACCTATTGGAGTACTAAGTAATAACGATCGGATAACAGTCATAAATATTTATGATATGAGTAGGTAAATACAAGTATTGGTATTAGCACACTTGCCGATGAGATTGTGAACATTCCTTTTACTATTTACTCTGTGACGGTGTAATTTTTTTTGAAAATAAACAGGGGGTGCAATTCTGCAATTATTAGCCGGAGAATAACATCGCTGACGGCAAGCACTAATTAGTCGCCACGTCCTGATTCCCTGAACGTGTTCAAAGCGATATATCATCGCAATGTTTTATTTGCAAGGACGAAGTGTGACGCTATTTCCTTTCCTGGTGCTATTCTGATTTTATGAGTTTATTAACTGGGATAATGGTTAATAAGAAGAGTTAGATTTTTAAGCATACTCACATCAGGTATGAAAAAAGTTCTGAGTAATTAATAACTTTATTATTCAAATGATATGTCTATAATTTCGCCGCGGAGGACGCGGGTTGCCGGGGCTTCAGCTCAAAGGGCAGGAGTAGGAACGGGGCGGTTTTTAGTCAGTAAGAGTCTGACACTCCCTTCCGCCTCAACCAGGCGGGAGCAGTCATTCGATGATTTTCTACCCTTAAAAAAAAGATGCCATTCAAACAAACAAACAAAAAATCAAATCTTTCCTCGTTATACTATTAGTGTAGATGTAGATAATGAGCGATGAATCATTACAATTCCCTTTGTCGCTTATATATTTTGCAGATCAAACTGTATGATTGTTTCATATGAAATCACTTCCGAATATGACTACACTGCATTCTTGGAAACAAGTGGTAAACAGAAGGCTGTGACGAATGAGGTATTATTATGTGTGGATCGCTATCGCTACATACTCATTAGGTATCTACCAAAAACGGTCAGTTTCCTAATTTTTGTTTTAATGTCCGTCTGATACATTAATTTAAATATTAGACACGTATTCTTTCTTTTATCACAGAATTGTAAATACCTTCGACGATAATTATTATATTGGTTTGAAATATCGTGATACGTTAAAATAATATACTGTATTTTATAGGGTACCGTGTCGTAGCTAGCTCCCATACCTAGACTTTAATTCATTTTATCTAAGTGTTGTCTAATTATATGACAAAATAAAAAGTACGTGTCTAATAGTTTTTAATTATCTAACTGATGGACTGATTAGGTTTTTAATTTTCATATCCTGTTAACTATTTTATTCAGTTACGTCACGGCACTCGTGTAAACCACTCGCGCGCGTGTTTGTAGTTTTAACGTAGTCAAATTAATCTTATATTGACGCATCGGCTATGAACGCGGTCTGATAATGGCCACAGGGTGCAGTGATGATAGTACGAGTGATCAAGAAGACATCAATCAAGGTTCAGGAGATAGATGGATGTCACACATTTTAATAGAAGAGGAAGGAGGAGACAAAATAGAATTGGTAGAAAACTCTGCAGAACCTAATAATAATGAAATACAAGTTATGGAAGAAGATAGTATAATAAGTAAACCAATAAAACGAGGAAGAGAAGAAGATGATGAAGAAGGAAGTTGGACTAAAGTAGTAAGAGACAAAGGGAAAAAACATAAACAATTTAAAAAAGAAGTCTTTATATGGAGTAAAGAAAAGTTACCTAAACAATTTGCCATAGCAAAATTATTTAACAGTATAGGTTTAACTGAGATAAATCATGTTAAGTACATAAACTCGTATAAATTAAGAATTGAAGTTTCGACTGAGGAATGTGTGAATAAGTTATTGGACTGTCAAGAGTTTCAACCCAAAGGTTGGAAAGTGTACACCGCCACGGACGTGAATACCTCATATGGAGTTATACGGAACGTGGATTTGGAGTTAAAAGAAGACGAAATATTAACTGCGATTAAATGTCCTAGTAACATTCAAATAATATCTGTAAAAAGGCTACAGAGGCGCCATGAAAGCGGCTGGGTACCGAGTGAGGTAGTTAGGATCGGCTTCAGTGGGTCACACTTACCAAGCTTTATTTATATAGATTTTTTACGCACCAAGGTAGATCCTTTTGTTTTTCCGGTAACCCAATGCTCAAAGTGCTGGAAGTTTGGCCACATTAAAACAAGATGCCCATCTAATAAAATTGTATGTCCTAAGTGTACAGAACAGCATAGTAATTGTGAAGTTAACAAATTCAAATGTGTGAATTGTCGGGGCGACCACATGGCATTGAACAGGATTTGTCCGGTTTATGCTCGAGAGAAGCGCGTGAGAGAACTCATGGCAGAATATAACTGTTCCTATTACGTAGCGTGTAACATGTACGTGAAACCTCAGCTGCCAATTGATTCACAAACAATGGGACAAAATGAAAAACCGAAGATCGATCCCAATAACAGCTTTAATGGATTAAATATTGAAGAATCAGGTAGTAGTTATAAGTATACAACAGATCTATTCCCAGCGTTGTTTACGCCAAAGCGAGCGAGTTCACCGCAAGTAAGTAAACAAAAGAAATCGCATTTATATAATAAAAATGAATCGGTATGGTACGGACATCGAGAGTCGTCGGACAACATTCCTAAGCAACCAACTACTACTGATAAGGATGCCAGCGATAATGTAAACAACACGCGAGAGGTACATTTTGACGAGTTAATAAATCGATTGAAGGATATTATTTTTATGCGAAATTATAGTATTAACGAAAAGTTTTATGAGATTATTAAGTGTTGTAGTAAATGGCTAGTGTTAGTTTTTGTAGATCGTATATCTGAGTGGCCTATTGTTAACAAGTGTTTAGAGTTATTTCTTGGTCTAAATAAATAATGGATCCTAAAAATAAAATTGTTCAATTAAAGTTACTGCAGTGGAATGCAAGAAGTCTCAGACCTAAACTTAAAACTTTTGAAAATTTTCTTTTGACTAGTAAAATTCATATTTGCATTATAACTGAGACTTGGCTCGAACCTGACAGTCATTTGAAAATTAGTAATTATAATATTTATAGACAGGATCGTGATGATTCATTCGGCGGCGCCGCTATTGTGGTACATAACACCGTTAAAACTCAGATCAACAGTTTTACATTACGTAATCGAAACATTCAAGTACTCCATATTAAGATATTTAACTGTAGTTTTATAGAAAATGTTGTAGCTGTTTATTGTCCACCTAATATTCAAACTGTAGACGAGGATTGGAAAATGTTATTCTCTAGTTGGTCTAATAAAACCTTAATAGGGGGAGATTTTAATGGACACCACACCAATTGGTCATACAAAGTTGATTCCAGAGGTTCACAAATCCACGATGCAGCTGATGAATGGCATTATGTTTCTCTTAACACTGGAGACCATACCAGATTCAAGTTAGTTTTAAATCAGGTTCAAAAAAGTTCACCAGACATCACTTTTGTTTCATCAGACATAGCTTTACAGTTCAAGTGGACTGTTCTAAATGAAAATCTGGGGAGTGACCACTTAATGATTCTTATCACTACTGAAATAACATGTCATAACCTCACAAAATCAATACGTAATTTTAAAAAAGCAGATTGGAAAATGTATTCGGATATTATATTAAATAAAATAAATACTTTTAGATTAACAGGCAACTACCAACAGATTTATAATCACCTTGTAGAATTAATTAATTACGCGGCTCAATCAGCGATTCCAGATATTAAAATTCCTAAACCCCCACTAGTAAGTTTATCCCTAGATCATATTGGTCCCCCGCATTATCTAAAGCGGTCGCAGAACGTAGATTGGCATTGGCACAGGTTAGGAAGAACCCAACGCCAGTAAATTTCATAGTTCTTAAACAAAAAGTTGCTACGGCACAGAGGCTAATCCGTATAGCAAGTGCAGAGTCTTATCGACAGTTCTGTCACAGTATTGGAGAGACGACATCTAGCAGTGAGTTATGGAGCAAAATGAGATGGCTTAAAGGGTATCGTAGTAATAAAATTTGTCTAGATGAAGAGACGGCTACCACATTCTTAAGGCAATTGACTCCAGATTACGTAAGCCCACAATATCCTGTCTTTAGGTCAATTAACCCACAGTTAGAAGCACAAATCACGACTCATGAACTGTTGAATGTGTTGAAGACGAAGGATACCGCTCCAGGGGCAGACGATATTTCCTATTCGATGATTTATAACTTTCCTAACAAACACCTTATAATCGAGTTATTTAATAAATGTTTGAATGAAAGTGGAGTCCCAATTCAGTGGAGAAATATTAAAGTAGTACCTATACCAAAACCTGGACGCGATCCGTGTAACGTAACCTCATTAAGACCTATCTCGCTCATATCTTGCATCTGTAAATCATTTCACAACATTTTAACAAGACGTCTCGAATGGTTTTATGAAAGTAATAACCTTTTTTCTGAAAACACTATAGGATTTAGAAGATCTAAATCGTGTCTAGATAACTTAGTTCGCCTAGTCTCGCAGATTCAAATAGGTTATACAAATAATCAAATGACATTGGGATGTTTTGTAGATATAAATAATGCATATAATAATGTCGATATCTTGAGAGTAGTAAATAAACTGGATCAAATGGGAGTTGGGGCTTCTATATGCAGGTATATATGGGAATATTTAAGGGAAAGACATCTATCTGTGTCAGAAGTGGGAAGTGATGTCTCGATTACAAGGTGGACATGCATGGGATTAGCGCAAGGAGACCCTATGTCTCCAATTCTATTTAATATCGTGACAAGTGACATTTGTAAAAAGATTATGAGTGTATATGTATCACAATATGCGGATGATTTTGTCCTCTATATTTCTGGCCAGAATGTTGGACTTATGATGACTACCCTCCAGGAAGCATTGGATACGTTATTGAATTTGTTAGAGGTTTTGGGTCTGGAACTATCTCCCTCAAAAAGCAAGATTTGTTTATTTTCTAGGAGAAAGTCATTACAACCAGTAAAAATCAATATTAACAATACTAACTTGGAAAACGTTTCGACCGTTAAATATCTAGGTTTATGGCTAGATTCATCTTTAAAATGGCGTAAACACATAAATGAAATTTATGAAAAGAGCACGAAATTCCTAAATGTTTATAAGATTCTAGCAGGTTCGTCTTGGGGAGTCCATCCATTACATCTAAGACGACTGTATATTGCTTTAATTCGTAGTCGATTAGATTATGCCAGTTTTCTTTTCGATAATAGTGCCAAGACTAATATTTCAAGGCTAGATAAAGTTCAAAATCAAGCCATGAGAGTGGTTGGCGGTTTTGTGAAAAGCACCCCAATTCACGCGATGGAATCGGAGTTATGTTTGCCACCATTGTTTGTTCGAAGAAAATATTTAGCTACTAAATTTTATTTGAAAGCAAAGTCTGTTGCTAATGGCGAAACCATTACGATAATATTAAAATTAACCTTGCTATGTGAGCACAATTTATATTGGCGGAATAAGAAAAAACCGTTGCTAACTATGGTGAACAGTGAGTTATCTAATCAATCTTTACATAGTTCCAAAGTTCTAGAGATGTTCTCACTGTCAACATGGATGGCGAATATAGATATAAAATCACACATAAATCTAAACATTTGTAATATGGCAGGCCCTAAAAGATTTAATTCCTCATTAGAACTCCTCAACAAATGTATAGGAACTATAGCACAGCATTACCATGGGTTCTATCAGATTTACTGCGATGGATCCAAGGACAACAATGGAACGGGAGCTGCATTTTTTGATCCACAGTGTAACACGGGAGCTAGTTTTACATTAAACTGTAAACTATCTATTATGACAGCAGAATTGTATGCGATCTCAGAGTGTCTGTCTTATTTAATGTCTTGCAATAATATTAATTTTGTTATATTTTGTGACTCCAAAAGCGCTTTGCAGCATATAGCTCGGTGCACCTCGGGTTTACGAGGCTTGCCTGTAGCTTATTCCATATTAGAGACCTATATAAGGTTGAGAAATATTGGCAAATTCGTTAAATTCCAATGGATCCCGTCGCATGTAGGTCTGATAGGAAACGAAATAGTAGATAAGTTAGCCAAAGCAGGAGTATATGAAGGAATGTCTGTCAGCCATCTACCCTTCTTCACGGATATACTAAGAGATATCAGACATTCATGTTACAAAGGGTGGAAAGAATATTTTGACCAACGATCTGAAGAGAAGGGTATATGGTACAAAACTATACAATCCGAGCCACCTAAGATTCCTTGGTTTACTGAAGTTAAGATGAACAGACAATTATTGGTTACATGCTTACGTTTGCGAGCCGGGCACATTCCATTGAATGCGTTTGGACATCTAATGAAAGTTATTAATTCTCCTAACTGTTTGACTTGCGATGTAAGGGAAGATGTCTACCACGCTATGGTGGAGTGTTCTCGGATTGGCGTGGACCGGAGAGAGTTAGAATACGAATACAGCATAAATTTAAGAGATGTCGGTATGTGTAATTTGATTTTGTCTAAACCTACATCCAAATTAGCTTTTAAGATATGTTGTATAATTGTTAAATTAATTAAGTTAAGATATTAGTTATTACTTATTTTTGTTATTTACTTTCACTATGGGGCTGGCATAATCGCTTCGCGATTAAAGCCTTTTTCTTAATAAAGATTTAAAAAAAAAAAAAAAAAACTATTTTATTAGTTCGAAACAAAGTCAAAGCATTTATTTCAATTAATACTTAATAAGGCACTTTTAAAACGTCAAAAATTGAATTGTCCGTCAGTCTGTCAGTGAAGCTAGGCGCTCGTTCCAAAGTATAGTTTCGAATGAAGAAGAATGAGCCAGTAACTCCATCGTTACTCTTTAAAAAAATGTTTTACAATCTCATCTATACATTATCTGATCTTTAAAACAATTCAAATAATAAGTGATCGGTGATAAGAACTGGCTAAATGGTAATTCAAGTCGATCGGAACAGGTTACATCACATGCCCACTAGTCGCATTTGCGCCAAATAGGGCACCACATAGTATCATTGCCACGGAATTATAAAAAAAGTAATCATAATTGTGGTGGTATTAGGGTGCAAATCTATAATAGGTTTTCCGCTAAGGAAAAGTTACTATAATATATTATGTACCTCTATATTTTAATAGGAGGAAACATGTGCGTATATCCATTTGTTGTCTAATTAGCAGCTTCATGTTGAAACTCGTGTTGTTGGCCGATGAGTGCGCTACCACGGTAAAAAATATCAACATTTTTGCATCAACTTTGCAGACAACACCTATTTTGAAGCTGAAATTGTCGCACACAATTCAAGAGACCTACATTATTGTGTTGTTTTTTTTTTCAAAGGAGATATTTCACGATATTGTGAAGAAAAATTCAAGTTTATTGTTTTCCTCATTACCCATGCAAATGGGAAATTATTGAGGACGTAATGCTTGTGATTTTAATATTTTCTCAGTTCACAATGCAGAGGAAAGTGATTATTCGTGGATACTTACCTAGTGCATGAGTTCCATGCATGAAATTCCGTGCATGAATTTTGGAAGTGTAGGCGCATATTTTTCACTCAGTGTTTCGCTAGTTAGGTTATGTAGGTAGTAAGATTAGGTACCTCCATCCTCAAACTCATATTATGAGAATTAAATATTATTATTTATTTTAAATCGAAACGAAGATTTTATTTACTGAACCATGTATAATATTTACATTAAATACGATTTTAATTAAAGCTTTATTACCTTTATAATTATCATGAAACGAGTGTGCAAACATATTTCATATTTGGTCGAATATAAAGACTTACTCGATATGTGCAAATAAGTGTAAATAACATTCATAAAATTTATATCCGAGCCGGAACCACAAATTAATCGAAAATTTATTATTTATTTACTGGCACACCTAAAATTGGGTAAATGATGACCTAACAAAGTGATATAGAGGTAAATGGATGTTTCAATAAATAGTAGGTAATTTGGGATTGTATAATACCAAAATGTGAATTTTGCAATAGACTACTACGGCACCGCTAAGTACAATAGTTATGAATAAAATAATTAGGTAACTGATAAACTATAAGTATTTACATACCTACGGGTAATTCATTGTTCTTTGACATTTTTCCTAACTTTCCTTTTCGTAAACTAGCAGACGGATCACCTGGTGGTAAGCATTCGCCGCCGCCCTTGGGCACCCGAAACATCAGAGGTGTTATAAGTGCGTTAACGGCGTTTTGGGGATTAGGAATTTGAGGATTGGGGTAACTGGGCTTCTGGTAACCTCACTCGTAGTACGAAACACAACGCAAGTATTGTATCACGTCGGTTTTCTGCGAGGCCGTGAATGGAACTATAAGACATAATTATATATAATATATATATGACCGTAATATAAAGGAAAAAGTATCGGTTGTATGCAACCTACTGCGTAGGAAAGAGTACCTACCAATTATGCATATGGAAGTCTACCAATCTTTCCGAGGACTAATAGCTGTTACTCTGGGTACCAATATCCCGCTATTCAAAGATGTCTCGTTTAAGTTTCGTTCAGGATTCAAACCAAATATTTTCGTTATAAATTGAAAGCGTTCGTATGTCCAATTTTACTCATGTGAATCGAAAAAATGACGCTCACAAAACATGTTGCACTGGACACGGTACTGCGGACATACGTACAGTCGACACATCCATACTTCCATACTAATGTTGTACGTCTCTATGTTTGTATGTTTGTCTTTTACCTATTCATGTCGAAATAGAGGGACAAATTGATGGGATTTCAGAAAGAGGATTGGTATATGATCAGTATTTTTATAATACAAAACCATCTTAATCACATGGAAAATCAAATCATGCTTTTTTACTGATTGTTATCGGGTAGTATAGATAATAATAATAATATGCATACTATATGCATGTATGGTTAATATAGTTAGTATAGGCATACACTTTCAAAGGTTTCATGACAATATTTACATAGTTTTTATTATAACTACTATCGTGAGACATACTAAATTAACTAAAAATCGCTGGTTACTCGCGTGAATATGCTGAGAAAAGCTCTACTAGTTTCAAACCATAGAGGGGTTCTTCCTAAAGCAGCGTGCGCGGTCGCGAGTTTTAGTTAATATTTACATTGCCCTGGAGACAAAACCAAGTGCAAATGTTAGTAGATTTACATTTTTTATTATTTATTTATACATGTATTATGCACGAACAAATCTCTAACAGTTGATTTTTATTTCATACGTAAACTGATGGTGCCGCGTTTCAAATGTGAAAACTAAAATGTAAAATAATGTCAACATTGATTTATTTATGCATATTTCAAATGTTAGTCCAGTTCTAAAAGTGCTGACAGATAATATTTGTACAGTTAAGCCGAGCTTTTACAGGACTTTTATTGTAATTGGTACATTTTTAGGCGGGGTAGTAATGGAGGCGTAAGTTTGAATCTATTTTAGAACGTTTTAAACCCAGGTTTAAAATTTCTATGTCTAGGTATATAATATAGTTTTTTTTTAAGGGGGGAAAATCATCGAATGACTGCTCCCGCCTGGGTGAGGCGGGAAGGAGTGTCAGACTCTTACTGACTAATAACCACCCCGTTCCTTCTCCTGCACGTCGAGTCGGAGCCCCGGTAACCCGTTAGGTTCTCCGCGACTCCGAATCGGCATCGGCCGTATTGGGCCCCAACTGTGGTGGTCTGATGGCTCAGGTATATAATAAAGTTATGTCTTAAAACGGCGACTGTGAACCAGGAGACTGCAAGCAACAGTCTTTTTGGTGACCGATCTGTGCTCCCCAAGTCTATCAAACTTAAGGATGATTGTAAACTCCTTAAATTTTATCTCAAAGGTATTAGGTATTAGGTATTCATATTTATTAAGCGTTAATCTAAAGACATTTAAATCTCCTCAGTTGGCGGTGGCGCCCTGTAGGATTGATGCCCGATACGGAGCCGCGGAAGACTTAACGGGTTGCTGGGGCTCCGGCTTGAAGAGCAGAAGTAGGAACGGGGTGGTTTTTAGTCTGTAAGAGTCTACTCTCCGAAACTTTCGCTTCACTCAAGACGGAAGAAGTCATTGGATGGTTATCCCCCTCAAAAAAAGGACCTCTAAAATCGAAGTAATTCTATCTAAATAACCTTTACCCAAGATTTTAATATAAAAAATAGCAATGCGCATTATATTCCATATAACGTTACGCACAATTAACGATTAAGAACACTTTACGATATACCTATAAATCATAAAAAAATCTATCAAATCATCATAAATCTCCCTAGTTAGTATTGATTGATTACAATACGAATAAACGGGCAACGTAATGAAGAATGAGTCTTTAGAAAAGAGAACAATATAATGTATTGGAGGCTGCGCGTAGCGTGGGCCGTAAAACGAACCGAGATATTTTATATTATGTAAGTTATTCTGTTATAGAGTGGGCAGTCGCTACCGACTGTACATCATAACAGCTGATCTATCGTCACTTCTATTTGTAGATTATCTACGAATCGTAACGCTTTGTAGTTGTCTGCGTCACTACGCAAAAATGTACGAAATTGACGTGTCGGCCGTATTAGTTGTCGTACTTAACGTCAGTCCAAGACGTTGATGACTTTTGTGAATGACATAAGTGCAACGTTTGATAGCTCTTTGAAAATATAGGAGTGAAATAACAGTCATTTATTATTTATCGATTACATTTAAATCAATCGGTGCATGCACCCACATAAATTAGAGGATTACATTGTCATTTACTTAATAGTTCATTATAATATTATTACCGATGATATCACGATACACTTTTCGATTTTCCTATTATTACCAACATAAATAGATCGTAACTAATTTAAGCCCTTCTGTGAATCTGAATCCAAGGCATTATGCGGCAAAATTTATGCAAAACTCTTGATTAAGAGTCTTCGGATGAGGCAAACTGGTTGTTGAACGGGAACACTGATTCATCTAATCGAAGGCACTTTGAGCTAAGTATCTACTTAATTAGTAATATCTTAGTCATATTTACTTATTCCTAGAGAGCGTAGGAGGGGAAAATGATTGTTTTACTATTTATGTAGTTTTATTTGCTCTTATAAATATTATTCTCATTTGTATTGAACGTTAAACTATGACTAGATACGACAGTAACCTAACTGCTATCCCCAAGCCTCCTTCCTAGTTTAAAGATCAAGGCATACTTAGTTCTCCTATAGTGGAAATCTTAGTTCAGTGATGAACGTAAAGTCTATGATGATGATGATGATGATGATGATGATGATGATGTATTTCTTTCAGTAGATATACAGGAGTTAGCTTACATTACTGGAGTAACAACTCCAATATAAAATGTTTAGTTTTTTAATATCTATGTAGTAGCTCCAACTTGTAGATCAACCTGACGATTAAAATGACTTGTAGCGAAAATTAAGTATAGTACAAGTCAATTTATTACCGTCATGTAATGTACCTCACATTCCTCTTGTAATGACTACTAATTAAATGGTAAGTACCTAGTACAAGGACAGTCATGTGGTGACATGAGTTACCTACATCGCCCACTACGGCTGACGAGATTTAAATAAATCATCCGCGATGACTGAGGCTGATCTTAATTCCAGCAAAAAATGTGACGTTTTTGCTCGTTATGGAGACCATGGAGTCCAGCGTGGTAAATGATTTGCCGTCTAAATAGGTTTAACAAGTACCTATCTAAAAATTGAATGATACTAAAAGAAGATGAGATTTATTTAGGCCTGCTTACCATGGCTTGAAACAACGACGGATCATATTTTTGTCATCATGTACCAAAGCTACTACTACTACCAATTTACATATGTAATTATTTTTGTATTTATTTTATTTAGAACTAAAAGTCAGCGTAATTCTATTTAGTGCGTTAGCAAAAATTATTTTAGCTGTACTAGTGTTTGGCTTCGGATCGTTATTTAATGACTGAGCAACGTTGTCACAATGGAACAAGCTGATCATAGCAACAATTATAATTTAACATTTTATTTTACTAGACAAAATAGCAACGTATTTTTTTCAATGAACATTTTTATCATTTAGTGGATTGTTATTTTGCATATATGAACCACAGAATGCATATTCATGAATCTCACATATAGGTACTGCTTATTACATGTTATGTATAGAGGTATATAGTTTTAAAATCCATCATTTAACGTAGACATTGAAGAAGAAAGAATAATATTTACTACAAATCAGACTATGATTTTATTTGGAATTTCTGATAGGTACGAAATACCAACACATTGCATTTTCAGCATACAAAATCTACCATACGTTAATACCAATTCAATATTAATTCCAGGAATGATTCGTTGAGCTCAAAATATCTTACTTGAAGCATCGACACGAAATGCAGCAGGATTAAATTTTCATACATTTGGAATTTCTCAAAATATTTCTCACTACGTCGAATAAAATAACTCCCGGAACTGTTACATTATTGTAAATTCCTTGTGTTAATGTATTATTGCATGTTTACTACAAAAAGGTTGGAGTGGGTCGATTGGTATTGGGTGTCGATGAGGCTTGCCTCCCACAGCGCTGATTTGAATCAATTTATGGCACGCACAGATCTTATTATAAGTGCGCGGGTTTAACTGAGTTTTCAAGCTGTACTCACTGAGGTTTCTGTAGTAGATATTGCGGCGTTTATTGCCTGCTTTTACAGTCGATATTGACTGTTGTTCAAATATTAAAGTTCGTCGCTTAGTAGTTGTAAAGGTAAGATAATGGTAACATGTACTTGTATCGTGATCTTTACAGAATGTACACAAACGTATAGAATCTCTCTTGAGAGAGAGAGAGAGAGAGAGAGAGAGAGAGAGAGAGAGAGAGAGAGATTGAGATTATAATAGAGCAATCGGACAGAAATAAAAAAACCAATAGATAGTGTACAAACTAATCTTATACCGGTATAAAGCCCACACTTATCAAAAAACAGTATTGATTAAATATATTCTATTGGTATCATTTCGTAGGATGTTATTTTCGTATAAATGTCAATAAGGAGTGTATTATTATGAAGAATGTCGGCGTGATATAGCTACGTGGTAGATTCGTCAATAAGAAATAATTGTGGGAGTACATCTCGTTCCTTTACACACATAATGTTATTTATTTGCTCTCGACACCTACAAGTATGACAAGCGACGTAGATTGATCGTGTCGTGATATAGGTACTAACTATAGGTAAGTAACGAACTGCCAATATATATATATATTGTATAGGAATATAATGTACATAACGTATAGGTAACAATGTATTGTTTTGTGTTAATCGCATAGAGAGAGTCTAACCGTTAAGATCACGAGCGAAGCGCGCTGAGAGTCTGAGACATTTAAAACAATCTAATTTGCAGATTACTATTTTAAAGATGTTAATATTATCAAGAACCTAATGTTTACTACCTTTATGACCGAACACTGAAACGTTACTCAATTTTAAGTCGTGCTTAAATATCGTGCCATCTCTGTCATATCACAAAGAATTTGTAGAGACAGAACTATACTTAAGCGCGACTTAAAATTGAGTAGCGTTTCAGTATTCCGTATTGATTTATTTGTTATTGTATTTCAGTATTGATTTTACTTGTTGTTCAGAATTTTAGACTCTAAAATTACAGAGCAATTATTAGTTACATTGAACAACTACTAAAACCTACCTTTAATTATTTAAATAGATGAAAGGACTGAGTTTGGAACAAATATTTGTGTTACGAACAAAATATGTATTCTTTCGATGAAGTACTTGTCCAAAAATACAAAGTTTGACATTCTCAATAGTAAAGTAAAATATTAAGATTGTAATGCTATGTATTTGTCTTTGTTTTTACACAAATTTTGGGACGAGGAGCTTACAAACAGTTTAGATTACAGTTTGGATTAAATTTTCCCCCCAGAACAAAGTAAGATGAATCATGAAGTGTTGTTTTCCTTGTAGACTCAATGTCACTTAGACCTTAGGGCCAGGACATATTTGTATGGAAATGTGGCAGTTACAGAAGGCTCCAACAGTTTCAACTTGTGTACCAACTTTATTTCAAGACTTTGAGACGAAATGAACGACATTTTTTCAAACTTGCTCTTGTTTGTATTGACCGTTACTATTTAGGGAGTTTCTCTTGGATTTTTACTTTGTTTTTAGACTTGATAAAATAACAGAGATATTTGATGTAATATATCTTTCTTGTTTCAAATTTCCAATACTGGTTTTCAAATTAACTGTTACAGCAAACTTTGTATTACCAATAAGTACTCTTGTATAGATAATTCTCGTATAAAATATTTGTAAACAAAATTTTGTCTATCCGAATTCAGTAAAACCCTGTATACTGAATAGATTTTCGTACAGTTTCCATAAATAATAACTTATTAACATTTTGTATAAATTCATAGAAATACCTCTATAATAATGTGAAGTTGAAATAGTTTATATAAACTATAGTACCTACTGTACAATATATGTAGTCGCAAATTAACACAAAAACGAGACTAGCAGTACCTATAGAATTTCTATGCTATAAGGAAAGTGTATTATAAGTTATCGAAGTTGGCAGTGACAGTGGCACTGTTATGCACATCCATCAAGCGTCGGGGCGTCGTGTAGGAAGTCGGGTGTTCGGTTCCGTTGTCGTCATTATGCGCGCGCATATCACGCACTCTTCCTACGCGAACAAAGTACTTTTGTACCAATCTCTTTATTGTAGGAAGATTTAATAATAAAGTAGTATTTTTTTAATTCATTTCAATTGTATTGGTTGGGGTAACCATTGCGATTTCTGTAGCCAGGATCTAGTGGAGATACCAGTCATAGAAACATCAAAATGAATGGTAGGCTAGTCTTAGAGAGACGTAAACAGCTGTCTTGGATTCAACAACGAAATAAATGGAAAGATGTTTTTGAAGGAGTACAAAGTTATCATTTTTATACACATTAATGTAATTGGCAAGTTTCCTAGGTTTAAAATAAATTGTTTCAACTTTTTAATGCAATAAATAATTAAAAAATAATCATACTATCATCCATTGATTTGACAATTTATCTACTTTTGGATTTTATCTAATTTTAAGGAAATAAGGATGCTATTTGACGCAGAAAAATGACGACGTCTTATGTTGCGATTCAATACAAAATTCATAGAATAGTATCGTTTATGACATTTCAATAAAAGTATTGAATTTGACTACCTGTCAACTACCGTAATTCGAAATATGAGCATGAGGTATACCTCAAAAAGAAGTGCTATCTTGGCAGCAGTTGAAATTGAACCCATATTCGATTGTAATGCAAACGCAAAAGCTAGGTTAGGTTGAAAACAATTCCCATCAAATACCCACTATGGACCATGACCTACCCCATAAACGTTAAACAAGACACAATTAACTTAACTGTCGTAGAATTATGTGTTGGTGAGTACACAAACACAAGTAGATAAACTTAGTGCGTTCACATTGTTCTCTGGTCATGGTTGTAAGCTTCAATGCCTTGTCTGAAGAGACGAGATTCAGAGCGCAGGCACCTGAGCTGGTCATTGTTTTAAATAATAAGACTTAGCTCACCATGCAGTCTAGACTTGTGTAAACCTACACCGAGGTAATGCGATTAATACCTGTATTTAATTAATTGTCATAGTTGCTTTATTGTTTACTAGCTTCTGTCAGCGGCTTCGCCCGCGTCCCCGTTATATGAAAAGTGACCTATGTGTTACTTCAGACCGTAATCTAACCCTGTTCCAAATTTCATCTTGATTCCTTCAGTCGTCCTACATACACACACACACACACACACACACACACACACACACACACACACACACACACACACACACACACACACACACACACACCCACACACACACATATACATACACAGACACACGCACATACACAGACACACACACACGTGCAGTCTTACAAACTTTCGCATTTATAGTAGGTATTAGGATAGGGTTAGTATATCTGAAGACTGTCTATTTTTCTGATTCAAGTAAGTTTAAGCAATATGATGAATTACAATTAAAATGACTGCCTCATTGGCCATGTGGTCGCAAGTACGACTGCCGGACAAGGGGTCTCGGGTTCGATGCCCGGGTCGGGCAAAGTATTACTGGGTTTGTAAAAACCTCAGTAGTAGCACGGAGTCTGGAAATGTGCCGGGTATATGGCAATAGGCTCACCCCCTATTACATGGGACTCATAACATAAATAGTGAAAAGTGGGTGTTTCATTGTACAGTGGTATAAAGTTAGTGGCATATGTTATGTTATGTTATAGTTAAAATCTATTGAAATGATAAAATATTGTACATACCACCTTTAGAGGTACATACAAAGCACTTACAGTTTGAATATAACATTTCACGTTTAACTAGTTCACAAACGTCCGACATTCTGAATACTGTTTAAATTTTAAATAACAAAATTAAAACTGGAAAGAAGTATGTACGTGTACATACTTCTTTCCAGTTTTAATTCTGTCATATATAATAGTCAATCCTATCCTGTTGTGCAATTGTCCCATAACGACTAAGAATACACTATGAACACCAACCACCAATGGCAGCAAGTAGATGTCTTATGAAGAACCTCCTCTTCATAAGACGGTTTACCTCAATATGTATAGTTGGGAGATTACAGTTTATTTAATAAGGTTCAAGTTTATCAGAGTGTTGTCGTTTGGTGTTTATCAAATAAGTAGTCCCTTAGTACCCTTGCAATACCTAAAAATGATATTTTCCTACCTCGATTTTTTACTTAATCGTCGATCTAATACTTTATTAAACGCAAATTACGCAAACCTGGGCCTTTAGCCAAACGCCACTTTAGCGCTTGTCTACAGAGAGAGTAGATATCAAAATGTATGGGGATGACACTGACAAGTGTCAAAATTTACGTCAATTCCATATAATTTGGTTTTCTATTCTACATGTAGAAAAGCGCTAAATTGCATTTGGCTACAGCTGCTGGTGACTATCCTCTGTATTTCCTATTATTGTTCTTTCTGTAAACTTTATTTCAGTTAAACTGTAACCGTTCTGAATTCCACCAACTTAGCCTTAAGTAACCGTCAGTTTTGCGAATGTGTCAAGTTTTCTGTTGGTTCAAGACATGACCGGTCCAAAAATGACGTAATTGTACAACCAATGGCTCGCTCCGTGCAGGCGGCTGCTGGACAGTTTTTAGTGGCACTCAGTGAATTCACCGCTACCACTGCCCACAAAATATTCAACCAGTGACATGTGGACTGATTTAATGCGATGACCAAGCATAAATTACGAACGTCCCTGTTGAATTTATAACAAATTCACAACCAAATTTTCGTTGATTTAGGAAAATATTAACACGATTTGAATTTTAATCAGTGTGTAGAAGGAAACCTGCTAGCTCAGATGTTATGATATATTTGTATGATATGTAACACCTACGATACGAGACTGGCTCTTGGAGTTAGGTAATCTGCATTTGGCGGTTATTCTTCATCTAGAGATACTTGGTAATATTCAAAACTTAAATATACACCTACATTGTCGTTAATTGATGTCATCTTAATAGTTCCGACACTCAATACGAGGAGTAAGAAACTTTGGTGAATTACAAATTATTCCTTTTGTATTTGGAAACCACTCTTTGTGAGATTCTGACCATGAAACAAATCTAAAGTAACCTTTAAAAGGTCAATGCTATTTTTCCTTTTTGTAATTGATGCAGATTAATGTTTTGTTTTAACCACATAAAAAGATCAAACTGCCTCGTTGGCCGAGTGGTCGCAAGTGCGGCTGCCGGGCAAGGGGTCTCGGGTTCGATTCCCGGGTCGGGCAAAGTATTACTAGGTTTTAAAAAAAATCTCAGTAGTAGCACGGAGTCTGGAAATGTACCCGGTATATGGCAATAGGCTCACCCCCTATTACATGGGACTCATAACATAAATAGTGAAAAGTGGGTGTCACTTCTGTGTGCACCTCTGCCTACCCCTTCGGGGATAAAAGGCGTGATGTTATGTTATGTTATGTTAAAAAGATCAAACAAAAGCCAACGTCGATATAAATCCAGGCAACACTAAGGGACATCATAAAACGTAGGTAAGTAAGTAGCTGAAGCCTCAGATTTAGGAAGGTGCTCATTGTTCGTTTATTTTCCAATCTTGCTCACAATACACTAAAGGTTACTAAAGGTAACAATACGACCTCGGTTACGTATTTTTCTTGAATTGTAAACGGAGTAAGTGTATGTACAAAAGGAATAAAATGGAGGGGTGCTAAAATTGTATAATTTTATTTTTAACAAGCGGCGGCTAACGACGTTGTTCGTGCTCGGTTGCGTCCGATAATGTGCCGGCCATCCACGTAGAAATATCTATGCATACATCGTACGTGTACTACTTTACACTTCATATGTCTGCAGTATTTAGCGGGAGATGTCGGTAAATAGGGACATATTTATTTATTTAGCTTTATATACGTTTGGACAATTTTAATAGTAATAGTTATGCGCGGTTTTATCACACAAAGCGATTTCTTACAGAGAACCTTTGGATGGAGACTCCTACTACTATTTTTTTTAAGGGGGGAAAATCATCGAATCACTTCTCCCGCCTGGGTGAGGCGGGAGGGACTGTGTGTCGTGTCGTGCTCTTACTGACTAAAAACCACCCCGTTCCTACTCTGCACTTCGAGCCGTAGCCCCGGTAACCCGTTAGGTACTCCGCGACCTCCTACTACTATAGAAGTCTGGTATGGGTCGTCAAGTGTACATTCCGTGGGATAAAATATTTTGACACCGTTCTGTGAACCATTCGCATGGAAGTATACATACCGCGAATTTTGAACGTAAGTGATGGAATGAAATTGTAATTAAATATTCTCATTCATTTTTGGTTCTCGGGATTGTTAAGTAGTCAGTATACAACTCAATCTGATCTGTATAAAATATTTTAATGGCTTTCAAACAATTTCTTGGAAAAAGTAATGATTTATTTCATCTTGAAAATAATTGCTGACTAAAACTAACGTACGCAAATATGGTACGTGTACACAATTTAATAAATATGAAGAGGATCGTTATGTAAGTTTTGTAATTATGCCGTCAGGTCAGGCACATTAAAATATCATGATTGTTTTTGTCTGTTTTACACAAATGCTAAAAAAACGATCTCACTATTTAGATACCTGCATCTCATATATACTACGTCACACTGGTTTACATTTAAAAATATTTTTGAAGTGATTGTCTTATAGTTAAGTTGTCATAAAACACAGCTGAGTATAAATAACCTCACGACACGTGCGCGGTGGGTGGAGTGCGAACATGTTATACAGTATGATGTCATTAACACGACACTTGGTAATATTTGTCACTTTCTGTACTTGGGCAATGTGTTCAGAATGCGCAGGCTTCGGTGACACACTACTCCATTTAACATATTATGCAAGCCATGAACCGGTTGCTTGCAAATACACTCGAGTCATTCACAAAATCCAAAGCACCTGCTTTGAATACTACTACGATACTATAGTAGCTAGAGATATAGGTAACTTAAAATAACTTTAATGACAATACCAATCCTTGTACGAACATGATAAGTACCTACGTCTTAAATGCTAAACTGCATAGCTAACTTACAAATGCCCTTGTTGGTCTTTAAACGTAGAATATTGTACCAAAATAAATATCAACAGCACTGTTTACCTTATTTGTAAATAACTAGAGGCACATCACTAGATCTTTCTGTCACTTCACTAAGTTAGCACTAGTATTTCGTTTGTTTTGGAGGTTTATAACACACAAATGTTCGTATTGCGTGTAGTCGGTGCGCGTATGGGCGCCGAGCATGCGCGGGCGAGGCACTGGCCGCGAGGAGTGACGGAGGCAGCAGGTTGCGCGGGAGTGCCGCCCCCCCTCCCCCTCGTCCCACGGCGCGGCAAGGCTGCCCCTGCGCCGCTCGCACAGGTATTCCGACTGTGACGACAACGTGCCCATTTATGTCTTTGGACATGGTTGATGGCCATAACGGCCATATGGTGTCTTGCACTCGGTGCGATTATGTTTTTTCAATGGAATTCAGTAATAGTTGTAAATTACCTCAACATGTGGGAAATGACAAAGAAACTGGAAAATTACTTTCCTTGTGCCGTAATTTCTTGTTGTTTTTGTAGATCGTAAACGTTGAAGATATTTTATAGTACGTGTAGGTAGGACGAAGTACGTACGTTTGTCGTGCCGCAGATCGTAAAATATAGATAATAAAACATAACAGCACGTTACAGTTTCCCTGCAGGTTTAGGTACAGCTTGATACACAGGTACTAACACACTATGACCAATACTAAAATACCTATACTGTCCGTACAGTAATACTTAGTAACAGATATATATGCTATAATCGCAAAACACAATTTTTTTTTTTTTTAAGGGGGGAAAATCATCGAATGACTTCTCCCGCCTGGGTGAGGCGGGAGGGAGTGTCAGACTCTTACTGACTAAAAACCACCCCGTTCCTTCTCCTGCACGTCGAGCCGGAGCCCCGGTTACCCGTTAGGTTCTCCGCGACTCCGAATCGGCATCGGCCCTATTGGGCCCATCTGTGGTGGTCTGATGGCTCTTTGAGGCGCGCGCGGAACGCGACGCGCCGTACGCTCGGGTCTGTTTCTGGTCGGACGGGGAGCCACCCATGCTCGCCGTCCGCAGGCCCGCGCTTACGGTGGCCGGAGATCGTCCCGCGATCCCCGACGCCCGGTGTGTCCTTCGCGATGGCTGGGTTGCGAGGAGGCAGCGCTTCGCTGCCTCACGCGTCCCGCCTCCTCCTTAGCTAGCATGACTGCTTCACAAAAGGAGGAGACGGCATCCCAATCCCCCTCGCTCCGCATCATGGCCTGCACTAGGCCCGGACGCGAGAGGTCGCCATCGCCGATCACTTCCCTGAGGACACGGCGGTGCTCAGCCCACGAAGGGCATTCTACCACCGTGTGTTCCACCGTGTCCTCAGGGCGGTCCTCGCAGTGATGACACCCGGGCGTTTCCTCCCGCCCCATCAGACACAGGTACCTCCCGAAACTTCCATGTCCGGTGAGGACCTGCGTCAGGCGGTAGGTGAGGATGCCGTAGCGTCTCTCAAGCCACTCCTCAAAGAGGGGACTTACCGCTGCGATGGCAGCGAGCCCAGCCCTCGGTTGCGACAGTCGTTGCTGCCACTCCGCCATGAGATCGCGCCGGAGCTCATCCCGCCACGCACTTATCTGGCGCGGCAGCGGAGTTTCGCCCCGGCGACGTGCCTCCGCGCGCATGCTGTACACGCGCGCGAGCACCTTCGCCTCCAGATCCCACGGCGGTAATCCGGCAAGGAGGTTCGCCGACTCCCCAGAGATCGTGCGGTATCCGCGGATCATTCGGATCGCCATGACCCTCTGTGCCATGAGCAGCGTCCGAGCGGGACGCCGCAACAGGTTTGGCGCCCAAACAGGGGCGCCGTAGAGGGCCATGGAACGCACGACCCCGGCGTATAACCTCCGGCAGGAGGCGTTTGGCCCTCCGAGGTTGGGGAGGATGCGTTTAAACGCAGCCCCCGTCCTCTCCAACTTTGGAGCCAAACGTCGGAAGTGCTCAATGAAGTTCCACCGACTGTCGAGGACGAGTCCTAGGTACTTCATCGTCGTCTCGACGCCGATGGTAACTCCTCCCGCCGTTATTTGGGACCCACCCGGAGGTGGCGCGTTCCCGCGGCCATGAAAACATATGGCCTCGGACTTGTGGAGCGCCACCTCGAGTCCCAACTGCCGGATTCTCTCAACGACTGTCGCAACCGCTGTCGGCCGCCGCCTGGTGTGACCTCCCGTGCGCTAGCACCAGCGTATCGTCGGCGTAGCATATTGTGCTAACGCCGTTCGGGAGGTCGGTGCGCAGCACCCAGTCATAACCGATGTTCCACAGGAGCGGCCCCAGAACCGAACCCTGTGGAACACCACGTGACATCTCTCGCCGGTACCACTCGCCCCGGTGACCGGGGTAGCTGACGGACCTGTCCGTCAGGTAAGCCTCGATTACACGACGGAGGTAGGTAGGCACCCGATGATATCGGAGTGCCTCCAAGATGCAGCTCCAGGGCAGGGAGTTGAAGGCGTTGGCGATGTCCAGAGACACCGCCACTACGACCTTACCCCTGGACACTGCAGTCCCCGTCGTGAGGTCTCTAACGCGCATGATGGCGTCCACCGTGGAGCGCCCTCTGCGGAAGCCGTACTGGCCGTCCGACAAGTCCGGCCCAATGTCCGTCAGGTGCGCGACGAGGCGGTTCGAAATGATTCTTTCGAAGACTTTCCCCACCTCGTCGAGCAACACTATGGGCCGGTACGCGGACGGAGAGTCCGCAGGGCGCCCCGTCTTCCGCACGAGGACCAGTTTTCCCGCTTTCCAGAGAAGCGGGAACTGGCCTCTCTCCAGATATGCGCTGTAGAGACCAATCAATCGAGGCCCGAGAGCCTCTGAGGCCAGGACCCATGCCTTGCCATGCAGGCCGTCGGGTCCTGGGGCGGTGTTCTTGGCGCCCATCCGGCGCACCGCCGCTCTCAATTCTGCCTCGATCACCTCTGGGACGATGTCGTCGTCGTCGTCGCTGTAGCCCGCGTCGGGCACCGCAGGGGGCGGAGTCATATACGGAGGGGTGAACCCCCTCCACAGTCGAGGGAACAGGGTGCCAATCACCTCCTCCAAGACTTCTTGCCGGAGACTCTGGGTGAGCGGGGGAGCCCAAGCGCGGAGCTTGTCGCGTACCATCCGGTACGGGCGTCCCCACGGATCTCTGTCCAGAGTCCCCAGCATCTCTCGGCGGGCCTCCTCCTTGGCCCGCAATATCTCCACCTTGAGGAGGGCCTTGGCCGCCCTGTATCCCTCGTACAACTCCGCCTCTCTCGCCTCCGCATTAGGAGGACGGATGCGGCGCCTGCGGTGCCTAGTGTACTGGCGTCGCGCAGCAGTGCACGCTTTGCGTAGAGCTGCTAGCTCTTGCGACCACCAGTACACCTGGCGCTTTTGTTGCCTCGACCGGATCCGGGGCATCGCCACGTCACAGATCCTGGACATGGCGTCCTGGAGCCACTTGGCCTCATCGTCTATGTCGGCAGGCCTGACCGGTGGTATCACCCAGGCCTGCACGATGGCGGCTTCCAGGAGCAACTCCCGGTCCAGCTGTTTCAGCGCCCAACGCGGGCCACATGGGGCCTGTCTGACCGGCGGGTCTGCGGACTCGGCGGAGACGTCGAACCGGATATACCGGTGGTCGGAGTACGTCTCCACCTCCTCCATGACGCGCCAGTCAACAATACGCGGTGACAGAGCAGGGCTGGCGAACGAGATGTCCACCACCGACTCGCCCTGCATCCGCACGCACCTGGGGACAGAACCCCGGTTCAGGACGACTAGGCCTGTCTCAAGGGCCCAGTCTTCCACCATCCTACCCCGGACGTCGGTGAACCGGGAACCCCAAGCCAAGTTTTTGGCGTTGAAGTCCCCGAGGACGAGCACGGGGAGGGAACGGAACCCGACGACA